>QANZ01017550.1:25464-35632 GCA_003254925.1 Chamaecrista fasciculata
CCCCCCCCCCCCCCACCAAAAAAAAAATACAGTTAGAACCTATCCAGCTTAAGCCATTAGTTGTGGTTTAGTGGTGAGGTTGTGGGTAGTTTGCAGGAGGTCTTAGATTGAATTCTCTATGTTGCCATGCACCAAAAAGCAGAAATTCTCCGGCTTCAGTCACTTAGCAGGCACAATAAAAGACACCCATCAGGATTGCTACTATTAAAACCTTGATGAGTTGTCAAAAGCTTTCCAAAATCTGACTATGACTCCAAACCCCAGAACTCCTAATTTTTTTAAGCAGATGATAATTACAAAAACAAAATGTCGTCTGTAACGCCAGATTATTTAATACCAGAGGACTGAGGACAACGAAATAAATTCAGACATACCAAATTACAGTAGACCAATTTTTTTTAATGAATTCTACATGGACTCAAAGAAATATATATGCATAACCCAGTTTCCAGGTTCAAACATTGCACAATGCTTACAGCTCTTAACATGAATAAGAAAGGCTATGTGTTTTAGTTATCACACCAAATAAATTCCAATAATCTCTTCAGACTGATTTATCATGTTCTAACACTCTCTACCGCTGTAATTAATATGTAAGGTACTAAGGTATATCTTATTACAATCATGCAGTTTTCTCAGACAATTAGCATCCAGGGTAAACAATCACTGTAAGACTTTTTAACAATATCCTAATTAGCTGGACTGCTTTTTGTTTTGCTGATGAGAAGGTTAAGTTTATCAAATTTTACAAGAGATGCATTGTGAACTTTTCAGGGGAGGGAAGCATGAAGTTATAATGCTTGGCATTCAAGTTTTAAGTTCTCTAAGTCTAAGCCATAGAGATAAGATGAATTTGACAAAGCACCACCTAGTATGGAACTTTGTTTCCTCATTTGTGAGGTAAAGTATCATTTAAAACCCTTGACAGGTCATAATTCTCCCAGAGTTCTCATTCTCTACTGCCCACATATCTACAATCAAGAACTAATATGATCCGTAGTTCCTGGGACAATTATCATAGAATTAACTTTCATCATGCATGAGCAATTTTGCCGCAAAATTCTAGCAAAACATTAATGGAAAATACTCAACTCGCAATCAGCCAGCCAGACAGAACATAGATTGATTGCAATTAACTGTTCCAGTACCACAGAGAACTCATACCTTAGACAAGAATGGTTCCAGAACAGTAACCAAATTTACTTGTTCAGGGTCTAACCCAATTTCCTCCTTAGCCTCTCTTTTTGCAGTGTCACCATCATCCTTATCCCCTTCCTCTGCCTTCCCACCAGGCAAGGCCACTTCACCTGCAAAACACAAAAAACCCTCAGTTCATTCCCTTTTTAATCAAACCCCGATTTAAACATATTTCCCGGTTTCAGTTCATTTTCTCACGAAACAAACAACACTCACCCGAATGAGTAGACAGCTTGGATGATCGCTTAGTGAGAATGACCCTGAGATCGCCATCATCCCCTTCGAAAAGGCAGATCAAAACGGCGGCTCGCTTAGGTTTGAATTTCTCAGGGTTTCGAGCGATTGGAGTGGCTGATTCTGGAAATCCCTCGAGCGAAACAACCTTGCCTCCATCTTCTTCCGTTGTTTGGTCCTCCACGATGTCGTCGGGAAACGTAGGGGGCTTGTAAAGGCGAAGCTGTTGAGCTAAGGCGATGAGCCTCTGCGATCCGTTGGAAGAAGAATCCATGGATTTGGAGAGAGAAGCTTTGGGTAAAACAGCGAATGAGGAAAGCCTTCTGAGGATGGAAACCATGACTGGTCGTATAGTACCATCTATTAGTTATATTTTCTTCTGAAAACTGTACGGTGAGATATAATTAATGGCAATTGATTAGTAGGCTTTGTGATTAGTTGGCTTGGCTTCAGCGTCTAACTGTTTCCTTTTTTGTAACACATGAAATATGAATGTAATGTAAATTCAGTAAAAGTGGTCAAGGTTCATGGAAGAAGAAGAAGTAGTTGAAGGCTATGCCTATGGTATGAGTAAGCTTTTATTAAGTTTGGTCGCAATTCGCCATTTTTGTTGTTTCATTTCCGGTTAGAAACTATTTGTGAGAAATTGGATCCTCTGAATTGGGATCCTAATGATATGGTTATGATCACAATGTAATATTATTACATTGGAGGTGGTGGCATTGTGTTAAATCATTGACATGTTGCAAATATTGTTAAGCTATAATGATATTTGCATTTGATGTGTTGATTACTATATTTATAATAATAAATTAAAACAATAGGTGATTTAAATTAGTGTGCTTAAAGGTCCATATATAATTCCTCATATATGATGATTTTAACTCTTCAATAGACATTATATATCCTTCGCTATAGCTAAGTATATAAATATAAAAATCATTTGTACATAAATATGATGATGAGAAGAATATAAATATAGTTAAGATAAGTTATTAAAAAACCTCTTTAAATAAAATATGTAATAACTAGCTGTTGAACAATAAAGGTTTTGTTTTTTTGTTAATATATGTGTTTTCTTTTTCTTTTTTAATTATTATATATATATATATTATGAACTATGAGTGTCTCTCATCAATTTATTTTAACGATATAAGTAAAAATTAATCATAAAATTATAAGAATAATACAAGTTTCCGATCAAATTTATAAAGCATCTCTCTATATATTTAACCGTTTATGTATCGTTCAATTTTTTGACAATATTTTAATGAATATAAATGTAATAATGCATGATAGCAATAAATAAAATATTAAAATTAAAGTCATAATTTAAAAATAATATGAAAAAGGATTGTAAGTTCTTTTTACCTAATAAAAAATATACTTTATACGATAAAAGTCTAAGATCTTAAAGCCACATTTTCAAAAACAATAATAATGAATTTCTCGAATATCAAAAAAGGATTGTAAGTTATTTTTACCTAATAAAAAATATACTTTAAGCCACATTTTCAAAAAATATACTTTTTTTTTGTTAAAAAAACAACCCCTCTTTTCGGTCAATCGGTCATAGTCCTCATTTCACATGTGCGATCCAAAAGAGGCAAAGTAAGCACATGGGAAATGAAACCAAAATAATACAACTAAAATTGACTCAAGGTTAAGGTTGTACTATATACCAACACTGTCGGCTTTAAACTAAGCTAGAGTGGTCACAATAGTGGATTTGAAGGGGACATTACAATATTTTACTAAGAGAGAGAGATAAATTGCATTTTTTGTTCTTAACAAAGTTTTCCATGCATGATGTGTGTATAAAAATACTTATTATAAACATTAAAGTCAAAGAAGCTGTTTAGTATGAGATTAAATCTAGATTTGAAGTGAGATGTCTCGAATATGATTATTTTTAATAAAGACATACAAATAAGAAGATAAAAAAAAGTAGTTTAGTATTTAGCATGTATTTAAAGGCATCTGCCTATTTTATTTCCTTGCCACCAATGTTACACTATTAAGTTTCAAAAAAAAGAAAGAAATGTCATCATAGCTTTTGGAATTTATTTCTTTCATGGAAAATAAATAAAGAAATTGAGACAGATTGGCAATAGCTAGGCAGATATGATTTTGAATTTTTGATAGTACAATTTCCTTTCTTGGTGGAGATAAAGACAACTACTTTAGAAGCTACTAAATTCCAAACCATGGAATGGATCATTATTCAATTGTTGAGCTACTACTTGCCATACACACTAAATTATGAAACAGCTGTAAATAATTAAATATCAATCTTAATGTCACTACAACAATAGCCCCCAATGTTAGTTGTTTCATAATTTGATGTTAATATATAATTGGGTTGGGATATTTAAACAGGGAGAGCTCAAATTCCGTAAGGCTCAAGTTTCTCTTTACAGAATTTTCAAAGTATATATTTTCGTTTTTTTTAAAAAATAGACAGAAAAATAAATGACGAGAGATACAGAGATATTAGTCATATAAAAGTAAGTGTTATGCTTCATCTTGGTTGAATAGAAAATACTTATGGTACAAAAAGCTGTAAATAAATTCAAATAGAGAAAAAACAGATTCTTGAAAACCAAAATACTACACAATATTAAGAACCATATACAAGGACGGGAAACTGTAGCACTCTGCACAAGCAATACCACCATGATTAGAAAAACTTCCTCTTACATCAAGAAAAAGAAGAGGTAGAAAGAAAAACACTGTTCTTTACACACTGAAATTTCTTCAAATATACATGATCAGAAAAAGAAAATTGAAGAGACAGAAAAACAATCAACCAATCACACTCATGCAATTTCACCCAAGTGCACTATTCACAAACTGGAAGTGACCCCATGAATAAATAGGATTCTCTAAGAGTAAACATATAAATTAGTTTAAATACACGAACTAACAATTCAATCCTTGAAAATCTAGTTTACCACCTTTAATTCTTGAAAGTCATGGAATCAATCATTTTGTTCTTACAAAGTGATCTCTAAAAAATAGGTTTAAAGAGCTAAATTATATTGTCTCCACGACTTTCAAAGACTAAAGTACATAAATTGAACTTTCAAGAATTGAACTGTCAATTCGTGCATCATTCAGGAAACAAGTTGCATGTTTACTCGATTGTTTTTCGATCTATCTCGACTTTGAGCAGTGTGGCCAACTCAAGATCAGTTTAACTTTGAACCTGCTCAAGTTATACACAAAAACATGCTTGATTATGCTTAGGATTTACTGCTTTCATCATGAACCGTGGCTTTTACGGTGGGTGGATAAGACAATCTCCTAGGTTTTGAAGTCCCTCTTGCATTATTAGCCAAAGGAGGTTTAGTGACTGAAACTGGGTGGGACTTTGGTGTTGATGAATTCTTATCCTTTTGAACCTTGTTTGAGTTTGGCTGCTTATTTTGAGACTTTTTGGGGGTAGCAGACTTGTAGGGGACACGGCTTTCCCACGGCCGAGCAGCGATCCAGCGTTCCTTCCAGCTCCAACCCCAATTAGCCTTGCCGAGTTCATAATTACCAAGCACTTGGCTCTGACTAGAGTTAGCCCTCCACTACAATTCATAGAAAGATATGCATGTGATTTTCAGTTGGCTCTGGTGAAAGTGAAACAAAGTGATCAGACCTATGAAGCACAGACACGACACGGGTATAGACACATTGACACACTAAATTCTTGAAGTTACATGACAAGACACGACATAAATGTATATATATGTATTGTAATTTCAATAGTAGATAAAAAATGAAGAGATAATTAAATATCCATAAATCTTGATGAAAATTTCAAAAATTACAATATTTATTCATGAAATATGTCATGAGTCATTTTTTTTCATTGTGTCAGAACCGCGAAAAAGTAATTCTAAATTTTGACATTCATGGACATGAATTGTGCACATGCTAGACACGAACACATATCAAACACGGCAACACTCCCACTAGATGAAGTGTCCGTGCTTCATTGGATGAGACTCAGTCCTATGAGTTACCTACCTGATGAGAAAAGGCATATGCCATGGCTCTTTCTCGCTTAACGGATGCTTCTTCTCTCTGATGTATCCTTGCTAGAGTTTCCTCCATGGTATCAGAACCACCACTCCATTCGACCTGTAATTATTTTTTCCAACTATTATACCTTACAGAAAGAGAATAATTCCACCACCTCTAACAAAATGAATTAGATTTTATTATGGTATGGCATCTCATCCATAAAGGGAAAGGGTAATACTAACTATTGGAATTATATTCTGTATAAAATGTCATTTTTGTTTTGGCATATTCAGCTAAGTGTTGTTCGCCTTAGAAAGAAAGAAGCTAAGAAATTTGACGCCACAATTTATAGGGAGATGGCCACCACTTTACAACCAATATCTAAGCTTTCGATTATGTAACCGAAATAACAAGGTCTTCATAGAATAAATAAAGGAAATATATAGATTTAGTTAGACTATAGGAATTTTTTGAATTGAACAGCATGAAGAAATGAATTAAAATGATTGTATGTCATACAACAAGTATAGTATAAGAGAGTGAAGAGACCCATCTACCAGAATAAGATGTCAAGATGAACGATAGAAACTAGAAAGACACCCCACAATTCCTGACGTAGTTATAATAACTAGTGCTTTCACTAATCATTAAGTTGAGCCAAATATATATTACAGACATTCAAAACAGAGAAACAACTGAACGGGCCCATATAAATATAACTATAATCACAGTGGTAGGCAGGGTGTTTAAGAAGAAGAAAAATTACACAAGGCAAGAAAAATTACCTCAAAATCATGGAGCTTTGCCTCAAGTTTAAGTTGAGACTCTAGTTTCTTCCTCCTTAACTTGTCTTCCGTCACCATACAGATTCGGCGAGCTCTAATCATAGCCTGAATCTCGCTCCATTGATGAAGATAGCTTATAATTCTATTGGCTTGGTTTTTAACATTATAACCTTCTGTCATGATCTTAATTTTAGCAAGCCCTTTCAAGCGTCGTAGAGATTTTCTAGCCTGGATATTATAAAAGTTGGCATCAGAAAACTAAAACTAGCAAAAAAGAAACAACAGAGGTTTGTGTTATCAAGTATATACGAAGCAGCATCTCTCCGCTATAAACATGAAAGGTATGCATATCAGGACTACAATCCACATGTAGAAAGTTGTACATTATGTGATTTTCCATTAACTTCAAAGCATCCAATTTTTCCAATCCTATTTTTAGGGATCCAACTCTCAATGGGGAAAAACGAATTTTGATTAAAAGGATGAACTTTTTTAATAGAAAAGGGAAGCACGTGTACTACGAATTGTGATCCAATGAAGAAAAGAACAATACTTATAGAACTTTATTCTGTAAAAATATCAAATTGACATACCATATAAGCCCGAAATGCTGTCTGGATCATTGTTGCTGCAATAGTTTCTACAGGCACACCAGGTGACACAAGATTTTCACTCTTACGATCATTTGCTAAATTACTTGACTCTTTTCCTGTATAGTTCTTCAACTTTGAGGCACTTTGTTTTTGTGAAGCTAGAGATCCCTGACTCCGAAAGAGATAGAAACTTTCTTGTCAGAGCAGCTTTCAGAAACAAAAGAAATTCCATGTACATAGTTATTGAAGACGTTCCAAGAACATTACGTGTTTGTTAATGTAAATTCTCAACAGTATGCATCATGCCAAACTTGGACAAACAATGATTATCTATCACTTCCTGTTCTATAAATAACTACATCAGTTTGGAGGCATATTGTAGTCTGGAATCTTATTCTTAAAATTCTACTAAACTAACTTTGCTTATCAATATCTTTAGCATCACAAAATCATATTCTCACAAAATGTTGATCATTTCAATTTTTATTTCCAAATCATAAAGCATTAGCAATTACAATTAGTCTTACTGCATGATTAATGACAAACAATCATATAAACATTTTAAAGCCTAAATTGGTTTTTGAGAAAGTTGAAGGTTCAAAACTATATGTCCAATGCTGACCCAAATATACACCTGCTTGAGATAGTCGTAACGTAACTAAAAATGACAGAAAATGTAGTGTACCTTAGCTTTCTTTGACCTGCCTTCTTTTGATTTTCTTAAGTTAATTATTGACTTAAACCAATCACCTGAACCCATTCTTGATTTGATCCAACTTCTTTCAGATTAACATGATCCTGGAAGAAGTTCCAATGAATATAATACAAATGAGCATATCATTCAACAAATAAATATTAGTGCGTTAATCATAACCATAACTAATAAAAAAGATCATACAAAACGAACAAATGGATAAAAATTAAAGAGTAAAAACAATAAAACAATGCTAACTATCTTCAATGTTCGTGTTTTCTATTCCAAATAATAAAATGAAAGTTTATTCGGTAAACAGAAATTTCTAGGATCAGATTCTCGTAGAAGATTGCTACGTATATACACATGTATATCAACACTTAAAAGTATATTCACATACAAATAACAAAATCCAACGCACGTCTTGCCACTTAAAATTGTCAATGGAATTCATTATCAATTGCACTAAGATCAGGTAAACAAACACTTTCATAGTTGGTAAGAGTCTAAGGTCTAAAAGGAAAAGAAAATTGCAGTAAATCTCACAGTTTGAACTTTGAACCTATCTGTAGATATTACTTTATGCTATGCTGTCAGAGCTATTACCAAAAAGGCAACAACCAACTGGTTTCTTCACTGTATGAAATGAGTAATCACAACAATTGTATCATCCAACCAACTTAAAATTTTACAAAAGAAATTAAAACAACCTCACTATTGCCTTCCACATCAAACTCAAGCTGTGATCTACTTATCAGAATGGTGAAAACATGGATCAACTAGTCAGCTGCTTAGAAACAGAATATGCTAATTGCTTGACAAACAATCGCACAAAAACCAAAGAAGCAAAAGGGTATCACAAGATCACCATCATAAACCCAGAAACAAAACCAAAGAACAAATAATGCGTCGGGGGTTAGAACTAAGAAACACTTACCAGAAAAGAAGCTGTAAAGAGTCTAGGCAGACACTTTTCCTCACTTCGGCAATCAAGGCGACAATAGTGTGAGAAGGAGTAAAGAAGAAGGAAAGCAGAAGAAGGCAGATAGAGAAAGAGAAATAGTCAGAGAAGGAATAAAAGGTGGGTGTGGAATACGGATTGCCATGGCCCAATACCCTCTTTAATTTTCTCAGATGATGTGGAACGGAAGAAAATAACTCAACGCGCCCACCAAATAAATAAATAAATGTATAAATAATATTGTCTTTCTTGGGATCACAAAATCAAAACCTCTAACCGACGAATACGCTACCAACTCATAAGAATATCGTGTGCAGCGTAGTACAGCATAATACACAGTTGGCTGGCTGGACGTTGAGGATTCAACCAAGGGAGGTTAGAGACAGAAAAAGCAGAAAAAAAAAAAAGCAAGATAATATTTTGATTTTTTACGGTGACGCCTAGCTTTGCGTTTGTTTCTGGGCATTGTTCAGATTCAGGACAAATATTTACAAATGAAAAAGAATTTTAGGTTATGTATTATCGAGGATTTTATTGGATGAAATGAATGAAGACGACGGTCGGAGAGAGAAAGAATGATACATATTGGACCTTGTGGGATCAGGTACTTGCGGGACCATTTTGGTTGGTAATAAGGATAAGACGTGGCACGTTGTGGGCCGTTGACTAACAGACTAATACTGATGATGTGGGAGACAGTGATTAGCTGTCTAAAAAGGTAATTTGATAATTCCAGAATGGTCCCGGCGGGGCTCGAACCCGCGACCTTCGGCTCATAAGACCAACGCTCTAACCAACTGAGCTACGGGACCATCTTGCGTACTAATCTCGAAAATATTAGTAAAAGTAAGATTTTCTATTGTATCGGTTCATAACTCAAAAGTCAAGTCTAGCAAGAAAAATAACCATAGTCAACTCAGTCAATTTACAACATTACATTACATTAATCTACTTTCCTTTATCTTTTAATGTTATTTTTCCTTAAAAAAATGTGGGAATAGTTACAATTTAGTATGATTTAGTCTGATTATATTAGATATTTAGTAAGTTGTTGTTTTATTTTTGTTTCTTGCATTTTTTTTCTAATGAAAAAAATATTGTTTAAGGTATTATTGGAGGTTAAAGATGAACATCTCTTTTAATAATAATTTGAATTTATAGTTATTACTTTGTGAAATACTGTAGCATCTGCTGCAAAAATCAATATAAGTTGATCTTAGTAATTAGTTGTTTTTAATTTAGCTTTACTTTTAACTTTTAAGTGTTGGAATTTTTGTGTGGATTAGCATTAATCTATTGTAAGATTAATATTTGTGTTTACTGATAAAGTAATTAATTTATCTTAAATCTGAATAAGAATAGATTGGGTTCATATTACTTGTGGTAATTCGTGATGGGTTGGATTATCCACAAGCCTTCCGGGACCAGGCTAAGAACCCCAAGCCACGTCCGAAGAGTATTAGTAATTATCCCATTAAATTACTAATGTATATATGGAGTTTGTTTGTTAAAGGGACTGTTTTGCAATTATGGTTAAGGACCATTTTGTAATATTAACTAATGGACCAATTAGTGAACTTTTTCACTATATATATGCCAAAGTTGTTTTCACAACTAAGGAGGTCCATCATTTTGCCACTTTAGTCCCTTCCTCATCCTCCACTCCATCTCCTCACTCTTTTGGATT
>QANZ01017550.1:36279-49120 GCA_003254925.1 Chamaecrista fasciculata
CAACTTGTGATTGAGTGCTCACCTATCGTGGGTCCAGTTACAATGTTGTTTTGTTTTGTGGACTGAAAATTGTATTGACGGTGGACATACCCTATCGGTGTGACATTTGTTAATGCAATCTGTTTTGAGATAATTAATTGCTTAGTTCAGTTTTGTGGACCAATTTGATAATTAATTAATGCTTTCCAAGTGGGAGAGATTATTATATTTGTATGGATTAGCATTAATTAATTAATTAATTAATATTTGAAATTACTGATTAAGCAATTGATTTTGTTTATTTTGTCCAAATATCTCTACTTTGAATGTTGTTTATGAGCACTTGAGATATTTGTTTTGGACAAAATATTTTGTTTAGGTCTCCTGATTGAGATATATTAATTGTTTTAACAACCGCTTTGTGGGAATGACCTAGGTGAAATCTTATTATGAATTGCCCATTAGTTTCACCTTGTTAAGTCTTGCGGTGTCTTGGTTTATCTCTTGGGTCCTATATTTATGTGAGTGCTTAAGAAATCTGAGTTGCACTCTTGTTTTTTTGTTGATATGCTTTCCAATCTTGTGTGAATCCCTTTAGACTTCCGCTGCTTTGCTCAAGTGTACACTATTTAAGTTGTAACCTTTCGTATAAGTGTACCTGGGACATACTTGAGCAATTTTGTTAAGGATTATTGGAAAGCTATTAACATGTCATTAGGTACTTGTAAAGTAATGTAAACTTTTGTTCGTCTTTTGATATCTGATCCGATTAGAATGGTTTTGTTACTCGGATACAGATTATATTAGTTAAGTAGATCGTTTCGTCTACTTCAAGTTGCATGTTTGTTATGTGTGGAAGGGCTGTTTTGTTTTGAAGGGTCGGACAGACACCTACAGCCACTTCAAATATGTATCTCTTTTGTTAATCCATTTATTGGATTATATGGTTGAGGATTCGAATATTTGACATGCATTTGGTTAATTTTTATTCCTCTGACCATCTGTTGCGATACTTGATTTGTTTTAAGCTTCTCTCAAATTACAAGATTTGTGGTTTATAAAATTTGACATAAAATTCTTGTTTGTGGAGAGAGAAGATTGTTCAATCTCAGACTATTTGTATGTTAATTGTGGATTTACCCTATCGGTAGAACATGGTTAATATGCAATTTGTGGTGCATGCTCATTCGTATCTTGTCAGCTTTGAGTTTTGTTTATAATGTTTCCAGAGTCTGTTGTATCCTATCGATATGGAGACGATGGATTCATTTTGTGTTGATCCCCTCTTTGTTCTGCAAGTTTTGATATACATGTGTTTTCACATTTTTTATAAAGTTGCATAAGCTGATTTTGTTAGGGAAATCTGGTGTTATAATTATGTTTTGAGACATAATTAATATTTCCCATTTGTTGATGGCCAAATCAGCTTCTGGTTTTAGCAACTTTCATAAAGTTGTATAAGCTGATTCTGTGAGGGAAATCTTATGTTGTAATTATGTTGTTGAAACATAATTAATATTTTCCATTTGTTAATGGCCAAAATCAGCTTCTGTTTTTTAGCAACTTTCATCAGGTTGCATAAGCTGATTCTGTGAGGGAAATCTTGTGTGATAATTATGTTGTGAGACATAATTAATATTTCCCATTTGTTAATGGCCAAAATCAGCTTCTGGTTTTAGCAACTTTTATCATGTTGCATAAGCTAATTCTGTGAGGGGAATCTTGTGTTATAATTATGTTGTTGAGACATAATTAATATTTCCCATTTGTTAATGGCCAAAATCAGCTTCTGGTTTTAGCAACTTTTATCAGGTTGCATAAGCTGATTCTGTGAGGGAAATTGTGTGTTATAATTGTGTTGTTGAGACATAATTAATATTTCCCATTTGCTATTGGCCAAATCAGCTTCTGTTTTTAGCAACTTTCATGAGTTTGTATAAGCTGATTCTGTGAGGGAAATCTTATGTGATAATTATGTTGTGAGACATAATTAATATTTCCCATTTGTTGATGGCCAAATCAGCTTTTGGTTTTAGCAACTTTCATTAGGTTGCATAAGCTGATTTTGTGAAGGAAACTTTCTGTTATAATTATGTTTTGAGACATAATTATTGTTTCCTGTTTGTTATTGGCCATATCAGCTTTTGTTTGTAAGCAACTTTCTGTGGTGAAAACTTTGGTTGGGACTAATTATGATGTCTGGTTTGAGTCCCTGAACATGTATTTGATAATCTTAAATGATCATTTGGCCATGAGGGGTCTTGGGCCAACAAATGTGTTTAAACATTTTGATGCTGCTGACAAGACTTAGTATAAATTTTGGTATGAGCATTCTGTAGACCTTTTAGATGATATCTCAGTCCAGTGGGAGTCTGAGTAAACATTAATTGGATTTTCTCCAATTTTGGTATGTTGTAACTTTGTTACAATTTATTGCATTTAGTCCAATTTTGGCCCTTAGAGGCATCTGAGGTAACTTTGTTACAATTTATTGGATTTTGTCTAATTTGGCCTTTGAAACTTTGTTATAATTATTGGATTCAGTCCAATTTGGTCTTAAAAAGACATTTGATGTAATTCAGTTGCATCTGTTGGATTTTGTCCAACTTTGGGATCCAATTTTGTTCAGTTGGTGAGAAACATTGTTTTCCCTATCGGATTCAATGTCTTGTGTTGCCTCACAATTGATTTTTGTTGTTGTTTGGATCTAGTTTTGTTTAAATTTTGAATTTGACATCTTGTGTATCAGACTCATTTGGTTCACATCGTTANACCTTTCAAAGATTAAACTGTGCATTTCAATCATCATTAAAGATAATCTTTCCAACACCAAATTGTTAGTTTACTCAACCTAATCCCTTTCAAAGGACATGAATTTATTCAAAGTGATGTCATTGCCATTTTCCACCGATAACAAAGCTCAAACTAGCTCTTTCTAGTTTTCCCACGCACTTCCATGTTCTAGTGCTCAATTTCTTTGTATGTGAATAAAAACAAATCAATACAAGATCAAAGTATCAAAAACCTGTGTCACTAAACTAGCACAGGGAGCTAACAATGGCGGATAAAGATAGCTCTAAGAATCGAGCCCTATCCTTGACCTCCGAGGAAGAAGATGTGCTGGAGCGTAACAAGAAAAAAGTAAAGAACGTTGGGGAGGGTTTTTCCGGTCAGTCGAGTACCCCGATCTCTTACGCCGATCTTGAGGATTTACGACCAGACGATGATTTCTGTGTCAATCGAACAAGAAGTTATAAAGAATCCCTCACTGGCGCCGGAGTACATGGCGTCGAGGAGCTTGCAGAAGGGATGGAACACGATGGGCACCTTGACGGAACCTCTCGCTCGGACAAGATCTGCAGCGATGACGACATGCCGCCGCTGGAGGATGCGACGCCGATGGCTGCTGTTCAGACCCAGGATACGGGAGATGCAGAAGAGGGATTTGTATATGTTGAAGACCTTGATGAAAAAAATTCATGCCTTCTCGTCTCCATCTCTAAAAAGGAACGGGAAAGAATGGGTATCCCTCTTAGGAGTACTCTGATAATTAAGCTACTGGGAAAGTCCATAGGATACAATTTTCTGGAAAAAAGACTTAACCAACTTTGGGCAAGAAAGGGGATTATCTCAATTGTTGATTTGGAAAATGATTATTATTTGGTCAAATTCTCAGCTATTGAGGACTATAACTTTGCCCTCTTGGAGGGCCCCTGGATCATTTTTGATCATTATTTGACAGTTAGAAGGTGGTTCACAGGTTTTGATCCGGGCTCTGACATAATTAACTCTGTAGCTGTTTGGGTTCGTTTCCCAAAATTGCCAATCGACTGTTATGATAAAAAATTTCTTTGGAGCTTCGGTGACAAGATCGGTAAGACAATCAAGGTTGATACTACAACAATTCAACAATCTAGGGGCAAGTTCGCAAGAGTCTGTATCGAAATTGACATTTCAAAACCTCTAATATCGAAATTCAAGCTTGATGGGAAACAATATTTCCTAGAATACGAAAGCATTCATCTCATTTGCTTTGAATGTGGATGTTATGGGCATAGCACAGATACCTGTCCTTCAAAGACTAGTGTTAACCAAGAAGAAAAATCAGATAACAAGGATCCGGAAACCCAACAAGAAACAACAAAGTATGGAGACTGGATGATTGTGAAAAAATCTAGAAGACCTAGGAAAAAGTCAGGTGATGACCGAGTCATAAAGGTTGCTGGAAAGGGGAAGAAGGATGATACATTAAAAGGAAAAAGTGTAGGCCTTGAGTCTCGTTTTGCTGCACTTGGGGGAGATGAATCTGGAGAGGATAGTATTGAAGAAGAAAGTGGAATGGAGGGGGACATATCCTCAAATTTAAAGAGCCCAAATACTAAAGACACTTCAAGTGCCCCTGAGGCCCAACATATAAAGGAGAGTGAGATCAAACAAGACATTAATGGTCATATTTCCAAAGCCCATTTTGATGCAAGTTACATTAGATCAAAAAATGACCCTATCCCAAACCCTCTATTTCGTGGGCCAGGAAGAGGGAATATGGCCCGTTTTGGGAGGTTGGGTGGAAGGGGTCTCTCTTTTGGGCCCTCACGCCCCCCAGACCCTTACCCCGAGCCCGATTTTGAGGAAGACCCTCTCACTTATGTGCCTTGTACACTGGGAGACAAAGAAAATAAAGCTGCTGATGCTGAGATGGAGGATGCCTCCAGAAGCACATGATGGGTTTGATTGTTCTGAACCTTATTTAATTGGTTTTATAATGAAAGCTTTTATTTGGAATTGCAGGGGTGCTGGGAACCCCACTTTTTACAGGAATTTTAAGAATTATATTGACTCTTACAAACCTGATTGTGTTGCCATTATGGAAACAAAATGTAATTCAAGTATTGCTAAAAATATGTTTCAATCTTTGGGTTTCAGGGATTGTATCTGTCAGGATGGTGTTGGTAGATCTGGTGGCATTTGGTTTGCTTGGAAGCCAAGCTCTATCACTGTGCATAGTTCTCTTCCTCATCAAAATTACATCCACATATGTATCGAATACAATAATAAGAAATGGTGGTTAACCATTGTCTATGCTAGTCCCCAACCTGCAAGCAGAAATCTTTTATGGGGTGATTTGCACAATATTAAGCCTCATGACTCTGAACCTTGGGCTATCATGGGGGACTTTAATGAGATTACAAAAGAAGGGGAAAAAAAGGGAGGTGCGCCTTTTGATATTAACAGAGGTAAAAACTTTATTGATTGGATTGATAGAGATTGCCTTTTGGATGTTTCCGCTTCAGGCCCTTTTTTCACTTGGTGTGGCCCTAAAATCGCCAATTATGATCGTGTTTTCGAGAGGCTTGATCGTCTTCTTTGCAATGAAACTTGGAGGCTTGAGTTCAGCGAGGCCACTGTTCGGGTTCTCCCTAGGTGCTATTCTGATCACCACCCGCTTCTCTTAAATCTTGATGGGACTCGTCCTGCCCCTCATCTTAAGCCGTTTCGTTTTGAAGCTGCCTGGTTAACTCATAATCAGTTCAAGGAGTTTGTCAAGGATAACTGGAACTCCTGCAATAGATGGAAGCCGAGAATTGCTCAGTTCACAGAAAAAGTTAAAATTTGGAACAAAGAGGTGTTTGGTCACATCATGCACAGAAAACAAAGAATCATGAACAGGTTACGGGGTATTCAAAACAGTTCAGATCTAAATAGTAATTTATTTCTACAGAAGCTCGAAAAGGACCTTCAGGATGAGCTTAATTTAGTTCTTTCCCAAGAGGAGATTCTTTGGCAACAGAAATCTAGAAGCAACTGGTTACTTAAAGGGGATAGAAATACCAAGTACTTTCACACGAAAACCATCATCAGAAGAAGACGTAATAGGATTAACATGCTTAAAGGTAATGATGATACCTGGATTGATGATGAGAGGGTTATCAGGGGAATGGCTACGGATTATTTTAAGACCCTTTTCTCTCAAGATATGGGCTGCCAGAATTTCTTAAGCACCAAAAAGCAATTTCCAACTGCCGATAGTCAGAATTTGTGCAACCTGGACAGCTCTCCCTCGCTTGCCGAGCTAAGGGCTGCCTTATTTTCCATGGATGGCACAAGAGCTCCGGGGGAAGACGGTTTTCCGGCTATTTTTTTCCAAAAAAACTGGGCAGCTGTCAAAGATAGCATGATGGAAGTTGTTAGTCAAGCTTTTAAAGGCGATTTTAGCTTAGAAGACATTAATAACACCCTAGTTGTGCTCATTCCTAAAATTGACCATCCGGAGTATATCAAGCAGTTTCGGCCTATCTCTCTATGCAATGTCATTTACAAATGCCTCACTAAAATTATTGTCAACAGGTTGAAAAGGTTCTTACCTGAGTGGATCTCCCCTTTGCAAGCTAGCTTTGTCCCTGGTAGAAGCATACAAGACAACATTATCATTGCTCAAGAAATGCTTCACTCTATGAGAAAGTCTAGGGGCAACAAGTCTTTTATGGCCATAAAAATTGATCTTGAAAAGGCTTACGATAGAGTTAGTTGGGAGTTTCTAAGAGGTGTTCTTACCGATTTGAATATCCCTCCTACTTTTATTAATCTCATTATGAATTGCGTTACCTCTTCCTCTATTAACATTCTGTGGAATGGGGAGAAAACCAATACCTTTAGACCTTCTAGGGGATTGAGACAAGGTGACCCCCTTTCTCCGTATCTGTTTGTGCTCTGTATGGAAAAATTATCCCATATCATTGAGGATAGGTTAGAGGATGGCAGTTGGAGATCCCTCAGGGCTGGTAGGTCTGGTCCCTGCATATCCCATCTTTTCTTTGCCGATGATATTATTTTATTTGGTGAAGCTTCTGTTGCTCAGGCTCATTGCATGATTGGGTGCTTGAATGATTTCTGCAATGCTTCAGGTCAAAAAGTTAGTATTGACAAAACCAAGATTTATTTCTCCAAAAACACTAGACAAGATATAAGAAGTCATATTCTGGATATCACCAATTTCTCTTGTACCGATAACTTGGGTAACTATTTGGGGATGCCTTTACTACATGGTAGGCAGACTGATGGAGATTGTGCCTTAGGGCCAATCATTTTATTTATGTGTTATTTGAACATATGTATTTTTGATTAATTTATAGAGATAAATTATGTTGTTATCATATTATTAGCATGTTTACTATGATAGCGTCCCTGATTGATTATAAGATAATTAATCNCCCTCTGTGATTTCCCAACACAGACTAGAAGGGATTTTCAGAAGCTTGTTGATAGAGTTAGGAACAAACTTGCGGGGTGGAAGGCTAACTCATTATCTATGGCTGGAAGGGTTACTTTAGCCAAATCTGTTATCTCTTCCATCCCTTACTATGCCATGCAATCCACAAGAATCCCATTATGTGTTTGTAATGAGATTGAGAAACTTCAGAGGAATTTTATCTGGGGCCATGATGAGAACACAAGGAAACTACATACAATCAGTTGGGATGCTATTTGTAGACACAAGGAGCATGGGGGCCTTGGAATCAAAAGGCTCCAATATATGAATGATGCTTTCCTTATGAAGATTGGGTGGAAGGTGAGAAGTGACCCTGAAAATATTTGTAGTAAAGTGCTTGCTTGCAAGTATGGTAAAGGGGAGGACCTGTTTAGGTTTATTGTGGTTAAAGATGGTGACTCTCTTCTCTGGAAAGAGCTTGGCAAACTGTGGAGCAAGTTAAATAATGGTCAATGTTGGAGTATTGGTGACGGCCACAGCTCCAATTTTTGGACTGATGTTTGGGGGAAAGGTAACAAGAGTATTATTGAAGAGGTTAATATGTCTATTCCTTTTGGGTTCTTAAACCAGAAAGTGGCTGACCTGACTACTAATGGTAGATGGGACCTAGACTTTCTCCGTCCTATGTTGGGTGATGGGATTCAGAGATTTTATTCTGAAGTTGTGCCTAGGACTAGTTTAGGAAATGATCATATTAGATGGCTGCCTTCGGGAAACGGTGAATTCACTGTTAAATCTACTTATAACATGTTGGTTAGGACTGACCCCCCTAACAGACTCTTTAAAATGTTATGGAAATTAAATGTGCCTGAGAAAATTAGAATTTTCATCTGGAGACTGGCTCATGACAGATTGCTTACCAGAGAAAGATGCAGCCGCTGGTTTGGTGCCTCTGATAGGTGTCACAGATGCCCTGATCAGGTGGAGACCACTCTTCATGTGCTGAGGGACTGCTATTTTGCTGCTGACCTGTGGAATAAGTTTTTGCAGCCAAATCAAGTTATTTCTTTCTTTAATTATAATTTATTTGACTGGATTTATGCCAACCTTAACAATAATTTTTCTAGTAATTTGCAGTTTGCTTGGAATCAAATGTGGGCTATCAATACCTGGAATATTTGGAGATGGAGGAATGATGCTCTCTTCAATTCCAGCGTCAACATTCCGAGAGACCCTTTTGTTAGTTCCTGTACCACAATTAAGCAGTATAATGATTGTTATGATCTTCAATTTGCAGGGGATAAGTACATTCAGAAAACTAGAACCAGCGTTACCTGGGAGCATCCGAAGGAGGGTTGGGTGAAGCTTAACTCTGACGGCTCGTGTGACGCTGCTCGGGGTCGTGCTGGCTGCGGCGGCTTGCTGAGGAACTCGAATGGTGGCTGGATTCGAGGCTATTACAGATTTCTTGGGGATTGCTCTGTCATTAGGGCCGAAGCGTGCGGTCTACTTGAAGGCCTTCTGTATGCGCAGGATTTGGGTATCACCAAGTTAGAGATTGAGTGTGACTCTTCCCTGCTTGTCTCCGCCGTGTCTGAACCTCGGCCTCTTGGAGCTGATATCAGTTCGATTATACGGCTGATTGTGACGATTTTGGGCAGCTTTGATTCTTGGTCTATTCGGCACATTTGGAGGGAAGCCAACTGTTGCGCGGACCTTCTTGCTGCGCTGGGTCGCGAGGAGCACGATGGCAACGTTCGAAGACTGGAACATTTTCCTTCTGCTGAGCTGCGTCTTGCTGTTCTTCACGATGCTCTTGGGTTAGGGATGGAGAGAGTTGTCTAGGGTTGCTTGCTGCTGTCTCTGCTGCTCGAGCGCTTCATCCTTCTCTTTTCTTTGTTTTTTTGTTTTGCTTTTTTCGTTGCTTTGTGGGCTTTAGCCCATCGGTACCTACCAAAAAAAAAAATCAATATGATTAATATTTTATTAAATGAATATTTGTAGTCATTTATCTCAATCAATTTTTGCTTCTATTTCACTCATATATATAAACAATCAGATTTTGAATTCCTGAATCCATTAAGCTGGATTCTATCACTAATAAACACGAATTTCATCAAACATTAAAGAGATATATAGAATCAAATTTTTACAATTGATCACTAAAGTAGAACTTTAGAAGAGAGAGAAAATATATATTAGTAGGTTCTTTCGGCCAAAAAAAAATATTTTAGTAGGTTCTCCTTTGGAGGGAACTTCCTTTTCTAACACATAGAATGAACAAAAATAAACTGGTGAGAGAGCACTACTATAAAAGAAAATTCAATAATTGAATCTATTCGATGTGGGATTTGATTCTTTGTTGCGTTACGGTCTGCATCGTCAGCGCAAATCATTTTGTGCTCCCAACTTTGAGTTGTGCGTGTGGGCGCATTCCACCTCCAATTGAAGTTGTTTTAGTATTGGTTTTTTTTTGGTATCTGTGCAATATTTTCAATGAGTTAACTCATGACCCAATCAGACTCCTTCATAGACAGATATTTAAACTCCAAAATCTAACATAAACACTTACTTACATATATGCATACTAATGGATTTGTATGCTTTAAAAAAATATATAGATATTAGTTTTATATTTAAATTTATAAAATTAAAATACTATGTTATTTTATCTTTTTTGCAATAATGAAATAAAATTAATTAAAAATAATGGGAAATTGGTAATTTTCTACTGTTTTTTCTTTTTTAAAGTTATTTTTTAATTATTGTTTTATATGTGTAACATTTGTGTATTTTATGATTTTGGAGAGTAGAATGATACTTCAAAACTATATATATAGTATATATATGAAAAAAAAAAATCGTGCATCACACTCACACCTTAGTTTAATTAGTTAGATATTAAAACTGTGTGGACTTGTAGCTACTGACTTGTTCAAAGGATAACTTGATGATTATGCAAACATGTAAGTAATTAAGGTATGGATAGTCAAATAAGTTAATATTATATTAAAAAAAATTAAGATAAATACATATAAAAAAAATCATTTCTTAGTTTCATAAAAATTAGGTTATCAATTACTAAATTTGGTCTATTTTGTAAAAAAAAAATCACTCTTAAAAAAAATTACTTTTGCTAAAAAAGAAGACCACCGTTTTTTTTTGAACCATTCAGGTCACTATAATATATAGATCTAAATAAAATATAATAGGTTAAAGAGTAAGTAATAATAATTTATTTCTTTAAAAAATAATAATAATTTGTTTCTATAAACTTGAATAATATTATTAACATCGATCACATGCTCAACGCAATATTTGTTTGAATATTTTACAACTATTTATGTTTTTAGGTTATTTGATGGAAAACTGGTTTTTTTAGAACTGTTACTTTTTTATGTCAATCGTCGACATTCAATTATCATCATCACCCTCTCCTTTAGGAGATGAAGTTTGTGCAATGTTGTTCACAAAATAAAAACTTGAAGGATACGTAATCACTTAATTGGTTTTGGACTTTTGGTTCAGACTTATGAATCACTCATCCTTTCTTCCTCATACCACCCAGTCTTCATCGTCATGACTCTTTCTCATGCTCAACATTCGGACTACCACTTATTAATTCATTGTTATCTTTTTAGTCTGAACTAGATAGATTATGGTGGATACTCTAGTTTAGACAAAATAAAAAGGATGTTTTACCATCAATTTTAGTATAATCTATCTAGTTTTTTACTAAATTAATGACATAAAAACATTAATTTATTATAATTATAATTTATTAGTTTATAAAATGATTTGTTATATTTTTTTCCATTATTAAAGCTAGTCATTATTACATATAATTTTCTAAATTTTTAAGATTTTCCATAAAATTTATAGATTTTTTACAACATTATTTTGTTAATATATATGAAATTACAGTTTATTTATATATTAGTTAAAATATTATATCATTAACAAATAATAATAATTTTTTCAGTTAACAATAGAAAATTTCATAAATTTAGTTAAATATTAAATGAAGATATTAACATTAATAACAAAATAATTTATGAACGACTAAATTAATTAAGAAAAGATATAAGGGACTAAATTGAAAAAAAACACTATTATAAGAGAGACCACATCCACAACAGATCTTTTGACAAAAATCAAAGAAACGATTCGGTCATCCCTAATTAATAAATAATAACTCTATGGATCGAGTTGAAGTTTTCAGAATTTAAAAATACCATTATAATTTATAATCTATCATTTATTTCGAAAAATATTTCAATTCCAATCTGGAAAAATATCAAACTAATTTTTTAACTCAAGATTTTATTTTAGTCACTAAAACTATTTTGTTTTAATCCTTAAACTATTTTTCGTTCAATAAAACCTTTAAATATTTTCACTATTATTAGTTTCAATTATAATTTTGTCAATATAATATATTGGCAAGAAAAAAAAAAATTAGATTTTGCTGAACCTAATAAATATACAAAATTCAAAAGATGACCGAGCTTTAATTTGTCTCTTTCAATTTTGAAATGAAGTAGTTTACATTTAACGTTACATGTGAACTCTTGTACATGTTTTTCCACCCCAAAACTCACGCAGACGACGAATATTGATGTCATGGATGTCAAAAAGCTTGACGATTTTGCATTTCATATATGTTGAAGTTAGATTTTGTTTTTCTCAACCACTTAGCATAAAATTATCGCATTTATCATCATCTTCTTCCTTCTTCCTTATATCGATCGATCCATCACCCCAAAACACAAAATTAACCAAAGTTGAATTATATATATTATATTACTCATGGGTTCCGAAGACGATCATCTAAAACACTACGATGGGTCAGTGGGTGTAGGCCTCAAAATTATGCTAGCTGCAGCTTTCTCTCTATTCTTTTTTCTCTTACTCGTCATCCTCTTCCACCTCTTCTTACGACGTCGTCTCCGAATAAGACGCCTCCATCAACAACAACAACAACAGCTTTATCAAATCAGCGTTCAAATTGCGCCGTTTGATCCGATGAACCCGGTCGAGCCAAACCGCAAGCGTACGGACCGGTTCAAGCAGGCCCAGTCATCCATAGAGTGCTCGGTTTGCTTGGTCACTATTTTAGAGGATGCCAACGTCACGGTTCTGCCCAAGTGTAACCACATGTTTCACGTTGACTGTGTTGACAAGTGGTTCGGTTCGAACACCACTTGCCCGATTTGCCGTACAGTCGTTGAGGTTGAACCCGGTCGGGACCGGGATGGGCCGGTCCAGCTTCAACCCACTGCTCCCCCGGCTTGGGAAAGATCGTTGAGGAGGGATCATTCTTCCGATGGGTCTGCCACCGTGGCAGATATAGAAAGGCTCTAAAAACGAAAGAAATAGTACCTTTTTTTTCTTTTTTTATATTTGAAAGTTTATTCTGATAAATGTGAATTTAAATTCACCTGTTATGAGGGAATATACCTTCAGACTGAAATTCTCTAGGTTTTTATTTGGCTTCTCTTTTTGTATATTTTCCTCCTTTTTCACTCCACATTATTGTAAAATATTTTAAGCAATACATTTCTTCTACAAACATCCTATTTAGGTATTTCTTCATTTGATATAACTATATATATAGCTTTTTTCATCTACAAATATATATTTAATTATTTATTT
>QANZ01017556.1:0-112791 GCA_003254925.1 Chamaecrista fasciculata
GTGAGTGGCTTCTCATTTTTGTCCTGTTCAGGAATTGATTGATAATTGCTTGATGTGAATACTGTGAATTAACTCGTATTGATACTTGGCTGAAATTAGATAGTTTGAGTATTTGAAAATGTGAGCTTGTAAACTCTGAACGTATTATTGCTGATGAATTTTTATGTGTTTGAAAACCACTACTGAATGTAATCATAGCTAATGTGGATTTGGTTGTGTTGCGAATGCTCCCCTGTGATGGGTTGAGACGGAATATGGAATTACTCCTCATGCGCGAGTGGAGACGGATTACTCCCCAATGTCGGGTTGAGACGGATCTGTTGATTATTTCCCACGAAGGGTTGAGACGGATGCATATATGAATTTACATGGTTTACTTTTATTATTGTTCTTGTTTTCTTGATTGCATTGGCTACTATAGTGTATTGAGGGTCTTGTTTTCCTTATCGTTTTAAGTTGCTATTATTGAAATTGTTGTTACTTGTAATTATTGATATGTGACTCCCTATTCCCCATGTGGTGGCATTGTGCACCACAATGGAATGGGCTAGTCACTCACTGAGTTATGACTCACTCCTCTCCCCTTTAGTTTCTGGCATGGTTGAGAAAACCGGACCGGACCGGCCGGTCCAACCGGTTGAACCGGGGATCGGACACCAGTTCGGTCCGAGTCCTTCCCAGAACCGGCCAAGAAAGAAACCGGTCAACAACCGTCCAAACCGGTCAATAACCGGTAAAACCGGAGTGAACTGGCGGGTTTGGAGGTTCAACCGGTTCACATTGTTGGCATGGTGAGCTTCGCAAAAATTGGGTCAGAATGAGATTGGAAAGGAGAAGAAGAAGAAGGGGTAGGGGTGAGAGTGAGAGAGGAAGTGGAATAAGGAGGAGGAGGGGATGAAAAGGGCGTAACTGGTTCGATGACTGATAAATCGATATTATCAGTGATGTGTAGATTGTGAGATTTAGAATCAGATGATGAAAAGAATTAAGAAGACACAAATAGTAGGGTTCATACTCTTCAAATCANGGTTCAGTTGTCTAGAATTTATGGATGAATTAGATGGCTATTTTGGCCATGGTTGAGAAAACCGGATCGGACCGGCCGGTCCAACTGGTTGAACCGGGGATCGGACACCATTCCGGTCCGAGTCCTTCCCAGAACCGGCCAGGAAAGAAATCGGTGATGTGTAGGTTGTGTGATTTAGAATCAGATGATGGAAAGAATTAAGAAGACACAAATAGTAGGGTTCATACTCTTCAAATCAGTAGAGGTTGCCTCTTGAATAGATGCTCTTCCATGAATCCCAACTAGGTCTACAGCCGCCACATATGCAAAGAAGAAGGGAACTTAGAGAGAAGATGTTGGATTCAAAAATTAGTCCAAGTGGCCACTGGGGTAGGTTTTAATTTTTTTTTGGTTCAAGATGGAGTAGCTTTTAAAATATATGGGATGGGATGGGAAAGTAGGGAAGTCAGAGGCAGTTTCGTGACAAGAAGGATAAAGCAAATAAAAGCATTTAAAATTGATTGGACTTTTCTTTTTAAATTTTCAAAAAATTAAAAAAAAAGACCACCACAAAATAGAGTTACTCTAAAGGTCCAAAGGTCTAAAGGAGGAGTTGGTCTTTTTCAATTTTTTTTTGATTATATTAGTTTATTATTTATTAATATATTATTTATTTATTAATTTATTTATAAACGGTCCGACCTCGGTTGAACCATTGAACCTTGAATCGCTGTTTCATCCGATTCAATGATCGGTCCGATTTTAATAACCTTGTTTTGACCATTCAATTACATTGGTTCGGCTCAAAAAATTAGACAAACTGAATCAAATCAAACTAATGCACGAGACAATGTACTAGGTTATGATCTAAACTTAATATGGGCACCGCTCCCACTAGATATTCAAAAATAGGTTCACTAGATTGTAGGAGACTAAGGGTCCGTTTGGTAAGGTTGGGGGTATGTAAAGGAAAGGGTTTTACAAGGGAAAAATTGTGAGGGAAAGGAAAAGTAGTTGAGGGAATGTAAAGTAGGTAAAGATTGAAAGTGTTTGGTATAAAAAGGTAGGGGAGGGAAAGTAAAATAGATATAGAAAAAAATGACAAAAATGCCCTTCCCACAACCACCACAAGACTGCCGCCGCCGCCACCCACCACCGCCGTCCACGGTGGCCGGAGCCGCCGTCAACCGCCGCCACTGTCGCCGGCCACCTTAGGGGGAGAAAATGGGATGAGAGTGAGAGGGGCAAATTAGGAATTCTACCATAATTCCCTAGGTAGACTTGAATTACATCAGAAATGTGAAGTAAAGAAAAATGGCCTATGTAATGTAAAACCCTTTACATTGTAATCCACTTTACATAGCTTAAATTACCATACCAAACACATGAAAGTCTCGAAATTCGTGGAGTTTTACAATGTAAAACTCTTTTCATGGCTACCAAACGGAGCCTAAGGGTCTACTTGATTCTTGCTCTAAAAAATAATTTTTTATTTTTTGAAATAAAAATATTGAAAAAACATGTTTGATGTCATTATTATAGTTTTTAAGATTTAAAATTCAAAACTTCAAATATTATTTTTAAAATTTAGAAAATAGAAAGCTATTCAAAAATGTTCTAAACTCTCAAAATAATTTTGAAAAAACTTCTAAGAAATTAAAAATCAAAGAAACCCTAACATGTTAACTTTTTCCAATAAAATTGACAGAACAAAATCTTAGGTACCCTAACTGCTTAACGACGAGAAGCTTAGGTCCCTAAGTGAAACTGGAAAAATCACACCGCACCAATGTGAGAATCGAGTATACCACAAGTATCTAATATGTAATTTACCCAAAATAAAAATAAAAAAGTTGAAAGCTCGTAGCGCCGCCTAAAACCCTAATAGAAGTAGTCTGTAGATCACTCATTTTACCATCAAACAAGCAAAATTAATTATAACTCGTTTTAAATTCGAATGAGACGAATTCAAACTTACAAGTTATTCTTAAAAAATCATTTGAACTTGAAATGAGAGATGAGAGAAATATGAGAAGACTCAATAATTTAGAACAAAAATGAATCATTTTGTCAAAATTTATGACCAATTTAAACATTTTGAAACAGAAAATATCAAAATAAACATTATGATATATACAGTTAGGACCAAACTAACTCTTTGAGCTCTTTTTAATGATTAAAATTACAACATAAAACAAACTGACTCTTGTTTGGTATCTATGAAGCATGGACACTGACACGAATACGTGACACGACACGGACACTGACACAGCGACACGTCAAACTCTCAAAATTATACGACACGACACGACATATATTTATATATATAAATAATTAAATATTCATAATTTTTAATGAAAAAATTAAAAATTACAATTTTTATTTATAATATATGTCATATCTATTATTATTTTCTCTTGCCTATCATGTTAAAGTTACAAAAAATTGATTTATATTCTAAAATTTATGGATATGTGTCGTGTCGGTGTCATACGAGTGTCGGACACTGACACGTGTCTGAATCGGCGACACGCCTTCAAAATGAAGTGTCCATGCTTTCTAGTTTGGTATCATTTAGTATCAGAAATTGATCCACAAAATTATTAATATAAATACTATTTTGGAATGTGACCAATGTTTTGAATAGAAGAGTGTCTCACCTTATAAGTGCAAATAAGGTTAGGATCAACACAAAAGAAGGACTCATGGCTTACATAAAACAGAAGGAAGGAAGCCATTAGGAAATTTATTCATGGCCTTAAAGTTCAAGTATCCAAATCCCTATACACAGCACAATAACATTAAAAAAAGAGAAAATTAACAACTCAGTCCTTGAAAGATTATCAAGCAGACAATTAGGTCCCTGAAAAATTGAAATATAAACTTAGTCATTGAAAGATCCAAATAGTATACTTTTTAGTCCTTTTCATGACTCTTCCAAAGACTAAAGAGTATACTGTTTAAATCTTTCAATAATTAAACTATGTATTTAAATATCTCAGAGACCAAAAAGGTCTAAATTCTCAGCTATGCACAACCATGCATAGCACCTCGACACTTAGGGTGCGCTTGGATGCACAGTTATAGTGCCTTTATCCTCCTTTATCTCCCAGTACTCCTTTACTACCAGAGCTACAGTTACAAATGTTGTTTGTTTTACCTTTATCTCCCCCTCCTTTATTTTCCTCCTTTATCTCTCCTTTATCTCTCTTTTATCTTCTAAAATTACTAACATATCCCTACTCAACTACCTATAATTACCTACTTTTTACTATAAAATATTCAAAGGGCATATTTGTAAATTGCATATAAAAATAGTTTTTTATTACCCTTACAACTTTCTCTCTCCTTCATCTTTTCTTACTATTTTTTTACTCACCTCTCTCTCTCTCTCTCTCTCTCTCTCTCTCTCTCTCTCTCTCTCTCATTTTATTTTAAAATACTCAAAATATTAGTTAAAAAGTTTACTAATAAAATAACTTCTTTTCATTTTTTATTGAACATTAAAAAATAACAGAAAAAATTATTTGAAATTGGTGAAAAAAAATTTTAAATTAAGATAGAAATGTTATTATAAGTTAATGAAGATGAATCACATTTTGGCCTAAAAAAATAAAGATGGACGACGTGGGATAGTTTTTATTTGAATAATACATCATGAACGTGGGATGGGATGATATATGGACGTGGGATGGGTTTTTCTTTTGTATATATATTTTAAATTATTTTATTTTATGTATTATGATGTAATAATTTATTTTATACTATAATTTCAAATGACCGACTACCAGAAGACCCTTAGACATATAATATAGTGTAGATATATAATTTATATTAATTTACTTAAAAAATAATGCTAACTTAATAAGTCAATACTTGAGTCATCAAAATATATAGCTGAGGGACCAATATGGAACAAAAAATAACTGAGGGACCAATTTGGAACATGGAGCATAACTGAGGGACCAAAATAGGACTTTGGCCTATAATTTTTGATATATTCGTATTCCTTCCTCTATTTTTCAATTATTTAATAATATTTTTTAGAGTAAAAATTTAAAATAAAATTATTAAGTCCATGTTATTTACATTTTGATCGATGAGTTAAATATATAATCAAGACCCAAAAAATATAGGTTTTGGTCCCTCCTACAGTATATATATATGGGTAATATTTTTTGTGGTTTAAAAATTTATGAACATATTAAAAAACAGTAATGGGAAAAAATATATAATTCATTCCCCAAGACTTTACAATTTGGTCCTTCCTCCAGTATATATATAAGTAATATTTTTTGAAGTGTAAAAAATATACATATTGGTCCATCATTCTGTATATATATGGCTAATATTTTTTGTTCTGCAACTACTGAAGAAGAAAATTTAGAAAAATACATAATTCATACCCCAGAAAATATACATTTTGGTCCCTTCTCTATTATATATATAGGTAATATTTTTTGTAGTATCAAAATTTTAAAATAAAATTAAAAGACAGTAAACAGGAAAAATATATAATCTAGTCCCTAAAAGTTTACAATTCAGTACTCAAAAATTACATTTTGGTCCCACATTCACACCTCCATCCTCCTTTACCTTACCACTCCAAAAATCTCCTTTATTAACTTCCTCCTTTAGTACAAATTTCGAGGCAATCATTACTCATACCACTTTACTAACACCAAAACAAACAAAAAAACAACACTCCTTTATCCTTCTTTATTTTTACCATTTTTACCCTATACAAATTTAAAATACCAATACTATTATTTCAACCCACCACAATCATTACATACCCTTTAAAATAATTTCACATCATAATTCCTCCTTTATCTCTCATTTTCCCGAACACAATTTACTAAAAACCTCCTTTATAACACAAATCCTTTACCTCTCCTTTATTACCTCCCCTATTCCTTTATCCTCCTTTATCTTAACTTTGCATCCAAACGCACCCTTAGTCATCGGAGCGGCTTGACGTCACGTGGGCCTCGAATTACCAAGTGAGAGAACATCAACATCAGATAACGGCACAAGGCCCAAGTTCCACCTCTCAGCACTAGCAGTACACCCTCCAATCACGTACAAGTCATCACCTACCCCAATCATTGCACAGTCACTTCTCCATCGAAACTCAGAAGCTTCACACACAAACTTAGGAAGTCCTTCAATGATTGGTCCAAACATAATTGCAACCTGCATTAATTAATATATATGAACAAATTAACTATAGACACATATAATAAAAAATTTTATAATGAAAATATATAAATTAACCAATTTTTTTTGGTAAGCATAAAAGAACCAAATTAACCCATCTCTTATTTGCACAACATTTATAAAAAAATGAGAATTTTACACATTAAAACAAAATATAGAAAATATATGAAATACTCATTGACATATATATTGATAGATACCTTTGATAAATCATTGATTTGGTAAAAATAGATAATTTGTCGATATATATCCCTTGTACTTGAACCATCTTCCTCTTCCTCCCCATCTTCTTCCTCAATGGTTTTTCCCCAAAACCTATGATATCTTTTAAAAGTGAGAATATTGAATTGCTTGTTGGTTAGCACACTTATTTATAGATGGATAAATTTAAAACAACGACAAGTTAAACTACGACTATTTAAAACAACGATTGGTTAAAATACGATTATTTAAGACAACGACTAGTCGAACTACGACTAATCAAGCTATGACTTTAATTAAACTAAACAACGACATTGGTAAATTTATTTACTATATATGGATATCATAATTAAGATGGCTTGCATCTTGAAACATAAAAATATAAAGTAATGAGTAAGAAAAGAAAAAAATGAATACATTTAAAATAACGACTAGTTAAACTACGACTATTTAAAACAACGTTTAGTTCAACTACGATTATTAAAAACAATAACTAGTTGAACTACAATTATTTAAAACAACGACTAATTGAACTACGACTTTAATTAAACTAAACAACGACATTGGTACATTTACTTTTGTGTACAATATATGTTTTTTATTTTCTTTACTAATTATTACTCATTACATTTTTATGTTTCTAGATGCCAAACCATCTTTATTATGATATCTAAGACACTATATTTATAGAGGTTCGGATTCAAGTAAAACTTGATCTTACATCCTCTCTTCAAACACATGGAATGAGAATTTTATTAAATGAGTAATCACAATTACACAATGCCTAACAACTTTATTGGGTAACCACAATTGGTTTTACAACAACTTCTAATTATTTGTGATCTTTACACTCTCTACAACCTTACAAATTACACCAGATAACCATACAATTTTTTTGACTTTTCCTAATAACTTCAATGTATCACTCTTTTAGTACCCTAACCCAAGATTCATTTAATAGTTTTACACATTAGTGACTGAACAAACTCACTAAAATCTCAAGCTCTTAACTAAATAGATAATAATGAATTCACACATGAACTTTGGATTGTACATGACGGCATTTGAAGTCCTTTGGTAATGGGAACACCTTCTGCATGATTGGAGCATGTCTGGCTGCTTTTGTTTTTCTAAAATTTGTCAAATCTCGAAGGTGCAAGAGATAGCACAAATATAATCCTCATTTGCTTCTCTGACTTACCTAAGTTGACAAACAATTGAATTATAATGATGTCCTGCATGTAATTATATTAATAAGTGTAATTATGGCATAAATAAAATCAGGGGAAATTGAATTCCAAACAAACATGGAACCTTGTTATTACTAAAGTTAGTATTAATTTACAAGTTTAATTTGCTATCATTATCGTTATGAAAACCTCAATTTAAAATTCTCTCATTTTACATGTCAATATTATGAAATACTACTCAAGAAAAATCGTATTTGACGTTAAACAAATTCATTGTGTTGAAAGAAGAATAAATAAAAATAAAAGTTACCTTTTTAAGTGTTTTGTTCTCCATTAATATCAATTTGTGACTACACCAACACACACTTTTGCCACCATTGCTAGCTAAAGTTTTTTTCAGTCAAACATTGAATCGTCCAAAAGACCAAAACCAAAAGCTTGTTCTAACACAAATTTAAAATTTGAGGGATTCTGGAACTAAAATTTTCATCTCTTACCATTATATATCATGCTGAATGAGTCACCTTTTAAGTTGAATGATTTCCTTGCTCCTCACAAGATCTAACCACTGCTCAACAAAATTTTGCCACCATTACTACTTACTAGCCGCCAAAAAATAAAACTTTCAAGGATTAGATAAGTTAAAAAAAATTGAACAATCCAAAAGTAATAACCAAGACCAAAAGCAGCCACCATTTGCACCATTTTGGATAGCTGATATCAATTATCATCATATTTCATTCTCAATATCTCTATGAATAATATGTGAGCTTTCTCCTTGTTCATGTATCCAAATCCACAGACCACAGCACAATAACACAAAAAAGAGTAAAATAACAACTCAGTCCTCGAATTATCAAGTTCACAACTGGGTCCCTGAAAGATAGAAATATAAATTTAGTCACTGAAAGATCCAAATAGTATAATTTTTAGTCCTTTTCATGACTCTTCTAAGGACTAAAGAGTATACAGTTTATATCTTTCAAGGGCTAAACTATGTATTTCAATATCTCAGGGACCCGAAAGGTCTAAATTTTCAGCAACGCACAACCATAAATAGCACCTCGACACTTTGTCATCGGAGCGGACCGACGCCACGTGGGCCTCGGATTACCAAGTGAGAGAACATCAACATCAGATAACGACACAAGGCCCAAGTTCCACCTCTTAGCACTAGTACTGCATACATCCTCCAATCACATACAAGTCATCACCTATCCCAATAATTGCACATTCACTTCTCTAACGAGACTCAGATGCCTCACACACAAACTTGGTGTCCTCTTTACGTTTGTGAAATTACTTTCTATTTCTTTCCTTAGTTCTTACATGGTATCAGAGCCACAAGAAGTTCAAGTTTATTCTAGAAGGAAGAAAAAGATGGTCAGTCATGGTCGAAAACGTAACATTTCTTGAATTCAAGGAAAAAATTTTGATTGTACCTAAAGTCCAAACCTTATTTTTTTTGTTGGTCTCTTGAAGATTTTTTTTCTTTTGAAATCTGGTCTCTTGAATAAATTAGTAGTCCTCTGTGGATAGCTGTTATATATAATAAAGGAATTGAATTTTCATAGCATTTTTTACATTTGGGAAAAATACCAGAGAGGTGATAATGCAAACTCCTATCGATCAGTAATCCCACGACAACTATCTATACTAAGGCCTAGTAATGAAAAGGACTCATTTGCTCCTCACAGAGCTTCTTTAATTTCTCATCAAGAGACCCTAATCCATTTACACCTAGCTTACTCAAGGTGATTATGCACTTTGAAAATTCATCCACTTTTGAAGGTTTATAATTGTAACATACACATTCACTCCTGGCCTTCTTCTAAGTTACTCATCATCAAAGTCATTGACCCTTAGTCCCATTTGTGACATTTTTTGCTTGAAAGTGATGAAAACTTTATGAGTTCTTTTAATGAAGCAATGGCAAGTGATTCATAAATGATCAATATGACATTGATGAGAGTGTGAGTGGGTTTCAAGGGCCTTGATTCGTTGGTTGATGTGGGTACATCAGTATGTCAATCAGTTTGTTAGAAAGGAATTGTAAATTAATTAAGAATGCACAAAATAATTTATCAAATTTCCGAGTATTATGATTTTAGGCAGGATACATATATATATATCAATGGAGGGACTATTGGAAGACCAAATTGCCCATGAGAATGCTGATTTTTGGCTACAAGTTCTTGAATGAGTGAAGGTCTTCCTTTTGGAGATGTTTTGAGTAGGCATTATCTCCATATACAATCTTGTTGTCCACTTTGTTACAGTTTATCAGGGCGTCATGGTTTGGCACTCCACTTGCAATTAGAATGGATGCAGTTATTGAGCATAATATAATTGAGTGGCTTAGAAATCGTTACATTAATTACTAAAAGCACCCGACGAGGCTACATAATATTTCAAGTTTACAGAATAATTTAAAAATATCTAAAAATCTTCAAGAGTCACTTAAATTAGCACTTTCCGCTCCGCCACTCTGATTTGTTGACACTTAAATTAGCACTTTAAAACCTATAATGCCATAACATCACGCAAATAACTAATTTATCAATAACTTAAGGTTAAATCATGCAAATAAGCTCAATCAATATAATAAAATAACATGGAATGTTATTAGAATATAGGCAAAAGTACTATTGGTACCCCAAAAGTATGCAGTCATTTTTAGTTATACCTCTAAAGTTTTTTTCCGTCAATTGTACCTTCAAAATATGAGGTCAATTTCAGTTTACCCTAAAATTAATTTTTTTAGTCAATTATACCCCCAATGTTTCACATGTGAGTCATTGTACCCCCAAATACCCCACCCCCCCGTACAATTGAATAAAAAGAAAAGATTCAGAGTATAATCGACTAAAAAAAACTTTAGAGGTATAATTTAAACTGATCTTATACTTTGAAGGTACAATTAACCAAAAAAAAATTTAGGGGTACAATTGAAAATGACCGTATACTTTCAGAGTATCAAAAGTACTTTTACATGACAATATTTGGTTAGATCACTTATGTCGTAGAATAATTTTATTAGTTCAATACCTAATATATTATAAACTAATAAAGAAAAATTAAATTAAAGATACTGAACTTTTAAGGTAAACTTCGGTAATTGATGAAAGTATAGAAAAGTGAATTTATTGGTTAGAAAGTGTTAGGACTAAGGTAAACTTCAAATTCTTGAAAAAGAAAATAGGTTCTTGAGTGAGAGGACAGCAAATATAGAAGACGGGGAGAGAGAAACAAAGGCCAGAAACTAAGAGAAAGAGAGAGAAATTAGAGAATGAATTTGTCTTTCATTACTAGAGAGGTGATAATGTTGAGTGCAATACAAGGTATATTTATCATGAGATACCTGAGGTGCAACAACTAACTAACATAACAACAACTTCAAGAAATAACTAATTAACCTTACAGTTGTTGGGGATATGTACAAAATTGTAAGATATAAAATAGTTTGAGTCGCGTCACAAGGACACTGTCCTAAAGAGATATGCCGCAACCCCTCAGAAATTAAGAAGTGGCACTCTCCAGGATTAAACGAACTCTTCTTGTTGCTTGAACAAGGTCACAAAACAGCAGAAGATAGGAATTCAGTAAGTTGATTCTGGTAGGTTCCTCAAGCTCTCACTTAACACGTTGATCAAAATAACTAATATAAAAGGCAAGAAACATTAGAGCTAATAAAGACAATTTAATCACATATTAAATTGTTTTATTACTCATAAAACAAATTTTAAAAACTCATCAATTATTATTATTTTCTGATCAATAACCTTGAAGAATTTAATCACAATAAAAAGATAGTTTTAAGAAATAAAGACCAGAAATTAATAATGATAAAAGATATTATTGGCTCTTCTTTGATCTCACAAATATGGAACTTTATTTGACACAATCTAATATTATAAAAATATAATATTTCCAACAATCCCCCACATGTGTCAAATAAACCTTTATTTCTTTTACTGAATTTTATTCACGCGTATAACCATTGTATCTAGTGTCATTAACGACTTAAACTAAACTCAGACCAATAATTCTTCATACACAGAGATGTTAGTGAAGCAGACTTCTATGAACCAACAACTCTTGGTGTGTAACAGAGGTACTAAAGGTCAGATTATACCCCCCACATTTCTGCTATTAACTCCGTTTTTGCACGTTATTTCGGCCATGTGCGCATCGGGTGCATAACGAATGCTCTAGAGATTTTTGTCATAATCTCATAGGAGCAGCCCTACTCCACATTCGTAGAGGTGATTTCATAAACTGTACCTGCACTTATACACTGTCTCATAATTATGAAATCATTAAGAGTTTTACTCATCCTCACAAAAAATGCAGTGTAGCATTTTCTCACACCATAGGAATATGACATAATAATTTTTAGTGCTAACAGAACTAACAAACGACTTGTTCTTACCCATTGAACCTTATTCATTGGGTCACCAATCTCAAAGGTTGGGTTGCCATCGCTATTAATTTCAAATTGGCTTTAGTCCAATTCCCCTCGATGTTTCAATTTACTTCCTCCCAAGAGGCTTCGTTAACGGATTCGTGAAATTAACATTTGATCTTACAAAATCAATTGAGATTACACCATCTCTTAGCAGCTGCCTCACAATATTAATTATTTCTCAATTGAATATACCATGTTTCATGGTACCTCTCAAGTATCTCAATACTATTACCAATGCCTCTTAATATCCATTGTTTGGACAATGAGTATTTTTGCTCAATCTGCACATAGCATAAGCTATTTAGGCCTGGTATAAGTGCAACAGATTCTCAATAATCTGTGCATAAACAGATTCTCAATAATCTGTGCATAAACAGATTCTCAATAATCTGTGTATATCTAGATTGAGCCACAAGATCTCCTCCACTAGAGATTTACCAAATTATTTAAACTTTCTCAGAATCTTATCAACATAATGTTCTTGAAAAAGTAAGACACCATATTCATTCCTTATAATTTTAACACCCAAAATCATTTTTTTTCACACAAATAAAAACAGAAGCATGAAAGCTTCATTTCATGTACAATACTCATACTTGTACAAACAATCAAAATATCATACAAACATTTAACAACACAATCATCATTCACAACTTTAGTGTAAACACATATTTCCACTTCAACAGTTTTTGAACCAATTTTATTCATTTTAAAAACAGGTAATAAAATTTAACAAGACACCCCACACTTTCAAATATTTCAAATTAGGCGTATAACCTTTCTACAAATATCATTTAACAATAAATATTATTCACTCTATCGGATTTAACTCTTTTTTCCATCCACATGATATTCTACCTCTGTTTTATAAATAAAATTCTCATAAATCTCTTTGATAACTCAACAGTTAATTCACTATAATTCATTTTCTTTTATCGAACACTTAGAGCTAATGCACATATACACATTGTATATATATACACACATGTACACTACACATATAACACCAATACCAATACATATTATATCACTTCTAAAATATATATGTACGTACAAGACAAACAATTTTTTTAAATCAACTCATTATTAGAAAATTTAAGATATTGTAAATTAATTAATATAATGCTCCAACCAAAAATTTTAATATAAATGCACTATCAACATCACTTAATACAAATAATCTTTGATTACAATAACCATATCTCACAAGAACATTGTTCTTTATCATTTTAATCTTATCATATTAAAATGACACTTTAATCCCAGTTTTCACTAACAAAGCAACAGAAAATAAATTAGCTCTCAGAGTAGGTACATAACAAAACATCATTAAGTTGCAAACTCTTTCCAAATGTGATTTTAATCACAATTTTCCCTTTTTCTAAAACTTTAATAGTTCCAAAATTAATAAGGTAGATTTCATCATCTGTCACCCATTTTTCTCATGTCACATATGAGTAGAAAATTAGAGAGTATTGCAATAATAATTTTATTATTATTATCATCATCGCCATAAACCAAATTTTCATTTGATCTAGAAGGATTATGACACTTTTGACAATTTTCTCTAGCTCTCATTAAACATTGCAATTCATGATGTTCTATATACCACACACTTAGCAATTTTGTTTCAACATAACATTGGGATTAGACTCATTAAGTTTGTAATCAGATTTCTCACAATTTTTATTATAAAATAAATCAACATACCTCTTGTGGCATAAATTTAATTCTACCGTCTCCTTCTCTATATGTACTATTTGAACTATTTTGTACCACTCTCATACTCCTCTGTCCACCATGTAGGTCTCGTCCCCATTTATCTATCCACTTGAAAATCACATACGTGGCCAATGGACTTGCGAGAAGAGCATTGGATATATATATATATATATATATATATATGAAATTTGCCGAGAAGAGAGAATCTCCAAAAGTTAGCAAGCTAGCTTTGGGGTGGAGTGATAAGAACGAGAGTCACAAACACCAAATGAAATGGGTTTAATTTTTTTTTTTGGTGGAAAAAAATGGGTTTAATAACTTAATTGATAGCTATGGAATTAGACGCAGAGAAGTAGTAGCGATTCGGAAAGGTATGGTTTATGGAATAATTTAGGATCAATATCTCTTTACATTGTTGGGGATAGAATTTAGTTCGATTGGTGTCACAGGGACAGTCCTAAAGAAATATTCCCCAACCACTCAGAAATTAAGAAGCAGTACTCCTCAGAATTAAACTAACCCTTCTTGTTGCTTGAAAAGGGTCACAGAACAGCAGAAATAGGAATTTAGTAAGTTGATTCTAGGTTCCTCAAGCTCTCACTTAACACCTTGATCAGAATAACCAATATAAAAGGTAAGAAACATTAGAGATAATAAAGACAATTTAATCACATATTAAATTGTTTTATTACTCATAAAACACATTTTAAAAACTCATCAATTATCATTATTTTCTGATCAATAACCTTCAAGAATTTAATCACAATGAAAAGACAGTTTTAAGAAATAAAGACCAGAAATTAATAATAATAAAATATATTAAAAGATATTATTGACTCTTCTTTGATCTTACAAATATAGAACCTTATTTGACACAATCTAATATTATAAAAATATAATATTTCCAACAACAGCAAACCAAATCTAACAGAAAACCTCAACTAAACAGTCAAGTCTATGCAGAAAAATGCATAACTGAAATTTTTTTCCAGATTTAACATAAAGGAATCCCACCAGCTGATTCCTTTTCCAATTGCTGCACTGTTTGCTATGCTTCTTGTCCAATGATCTTTTTAATGTGATTTTCCAGTTTATCCAATCTCAGCTTGAAATCTCGGTCAATATTGCTTTGTGTCACATTTAGGTGTGTAAACACCTCCTCCAATAGCCTCTTCAAAAATTTATGTTTTTTTATTTCGTTTGGCATCATATTTTGCAATTCAGAATCAGGCTGGAGAAAATCAACATAATATAATATATTAAACACAACAACAAAGACTATTAACTATATATATCTCGGACTACATTGACTTAAAATGACCATCTACCTGGTTAAGTTTTCCATCAACATAGTGATACACCGTAGAGAGTTTGGAGTAATATAAGCTATTCATCCTTTGAACCTGAAATAAGAAGTGTCAGAAGCTTGAGAGTCCTTAAACATGATCAAAATATTAAGATCAAATTTTATAACAAAACAAGAGGAAGAAAGAATTCTGCTTAACATCCTTTTAGGCGATAAAAAGGTAGCATCAACAGAAATTTAGCATGACTGAGATGAGAATGCTACGATGGATGAGTAGCCATACTAGAAATGATAAGATCAAGAATGGGTGCGTCCGAGATAAAGATGGTGTAGCACTTATTATTAAGAAGTTGGTCAAAACACGCCTTAGATGGTACAAGCATGTATAAAGAAAGCCTTTAGAGACTCCGGTACATAGAATAAACCAAATGAGTGATAGCCCAATAATTTGAGGAAGGGGAAGACCAGTTTAGAAGTCCTTATAAGCCTTTAGGGTTTTACATACATATAAAAGACAATAGTACATAAGACGTCTTTATGAGTGAGAGATTTATTCTTGTAACCTTAATTTTCAATATAGTGAAATTCTTTGTCTCGAGATAGACATAGACTATGTTGATCAAACCAAGTTAAACTCACCATGTTCATTATCTTCTCTAATTCAACAATGTCATTATTTTGTGTGTGTGTGTGATCTGTGATTTGTTAAGAGATCTGTAGTCCTAATAATATATTATTGCTTAACAAATTGTGTGTTCAAAAGCATTCTAAAATTTTAACCCTGGAATATTCCAAATTTTTGGAGTATTTCATATAACAAACTGTGAGCCAACATGTAGTGGCCTAGGCCTATATTAGTTCATTGGTCTAATTTAAGATTATAAATAGATACATAAAGGAATCGATTGATCCCATTCAGACTCTTCGCTCACTTTATTTCTTTCTTTAAATATTTCCTAGTTAGGCTTTAGTGTGTATAAATAAATAAGGAAACAGAAAATTATTAGTTTCACAAATTTCTAGAGAAAACAATTTTGGATATTACCCTTTGGAAGAGTAGTTCCTTCCAATCCAAATTTGAAGCTCCTCCCCTCGCTCCTACATATTATAAATGCATACATGTTCATTCAGTCAACGGATATTTAATCAATCACAGGGAAAGAGTTACACATATTACAGTAAAACCTTAAAAGTTGAATAATTCAATTTAATGAATGTGTGAAGAACCCTGAGACAGTTCCTTCTGTAGCAACGCCACCTCTCTTGATTCTATTGCAGTGTAATCACCCTTAAATAGATCCCATAAAAAAAATTCAATTTAATGAATACATAACAAAAATCACCCTTCAAAGTTGTTATGAAAGAACCTAATAATTCATACAATTATATCTTGGAATTTATTTTTTGTTTTTAAAAAAATAAAGATTGTTCATATGAGATTAACCTAAATCCAGATTTCAAATGGAAAAAATTATCTAAAATAAAGGGAATATTAAATCATGAGAAACTAGAGTAAAAATCATAAGAGAAAGTATCATGTAGACAATCTAATTCAATATACCCCGTCATACTGTAAAATAAAATATTAAATTGTAGATGATACAAAGCTAGCTTATAAAACTTAATAAAAAAAAAAAACGACAGATTAATTTAGTACCAGTCAAATTTCTATATGGTAAAATCAAACAACAATTAGAAGCTAAACTAATATTAGAGGAAAACACACAAAAATAAGCTTCCAAAACCTATCAAAATCCTCAACCTAAAAGATTAAACTAATAAAAGAAAGAAAACCACAAAGTAATAGAACATGGGATAATCCTAAATCAGCAAATGGGAAACGTTGTAAACTTTACTGACAAAAGAAATTTCTATATTGTATCAAATTGAACATCCAAGTTAACTGCATTTGGTACATTGATATCCAAAGACACTTAGAGGTATGGAATGTTTTTATTTTGCTGGTATCTCCGGTCCTAAAAACTAAAAGGACCTTAAAGTTTTAACTTTAACAAGTAGATAAAAGACATAATGTAACGTTTCTTTGAATACTAAACACAGGAATCTTAAATACCATCAATTGAACTATTTAAGACGCCAATGGACCAAGCAACTTCTTACTGAGGCTGCTGTGGAGTTTGATTTGTGATCATACATTGATCTTCTTGCATGATAATACACAATTGTACTTTTTTCTAGTTTTATGTGTTAATAACATTATAATTACAGGTTGCGATGAGCTGTACAAGACCATTTATTTGTTTGTGCACACTAAGATCTAAGACAGAGATTTGGGAAGATTGAAGTAACAATGCATCCACAGCAACACACACAGCAACTACCCACGACGACCGCAACTGACAAAGCCTACATCGTGAACGACCGAGGAGGCGAGGACAATGGTTGGCACAATGCTTCTTCGAACTAGCGACCCCACTGCGATCTCAATCATTTCTGATCCTGATTGCAAGGTGGACTTTATCAAGGTCTTGATCTTGGCTATTAACTTACCATGATCATACATTGATTTTCTTCCATGATAGTACACCATTGTTATTTTCTAATTTTACGTGTTAATAACATCATAATTATAGGTAGCAATGAGTTGTACTAGAACATTTATTTGTTTGTCCACACTAAGATTTAAAGACAGAGATTTGGGAAGATTGAAGTATTTTATGGGATTTGAAATTTTAAGATCCAAGAAAAATGTCTTTCTTTCTATTTCAAAGAAAGTATGTTCTACCAACGAGGGATTGGTTCAAGTGGTAAGAGGCTTGGTATCGCTTAAGCAAGGTCCAGGGTTAGGGAACCTACAAAGGCAACTGCCCTTGTTAGGATCAGAGACTCTCCCAATATAACCAAGTGTGTGACGCAGGTTGATTCTGAATTAGTTGGGGCGAAGCCTTAGAGACTAGGCGGGCAAACAAAAAGAAAAAGAATGTTCTTAATTTGTTTGATGAGACAAATATGAAGGCACAACCAAACTTAAGATACTTTAAGATGAGACATTCAATGACCTACTAAAATACACATGAATAGTTGAAAAGCTGAATCATTCAATACCACAATTAATATTTCAATTCAAATCTTTCGAGTTTGCCATCACTACATATGAAATTGAACCCAAATCTTGAGTAAAAACTAAATCTAGTAGGATATCACTTGGATCTCAATTTTATATATTTGATCAAAAAATTTCATATCTCATTGATCCTATGATTTTATGACTGTGTCATGAAAACCTACTTTTTTTCTTCTTAAGGAACAATAGTTCAAATATCAACCAATAAGATGAGGTGTCTTATGAAAAATGTTTTCAAACAAATTATTCAATGACTTACGACATGTTTTATAGAAATATGACAAGTCTTGTATAATTGTATGCTAACAAAAAAAATGGTGATGCTACTATAAGTAAATTTTATTTACTTTATAAGAAATAATAGCATCTTATGATCTCGAGTTCAAACTAGTCTATCTTGTACCCAAAGTTATTAGTATCCTACGATTCATGATTTGAATTGTGTAATTCAATTCGATTCAGCATCAAAATGATACGTATTATTGAACGAATTGTTTGATGCCCTGAATCGGTGCGATACTCGCTGGAATCGTGAATTGAACAATTCTGACAATTCAGAAGAGCATAGTTAAATAGAGGCTGCAACGCTAAAAAAAAAAGTGCTGATTACCAAAAAAAAATGTTAAAACACTAAAGCAGTTAAAGTATAGCATGCTTTCACAGTCAAAAGCTTATATGAGCTTAAAGAAAAGGCATTCAAATTCAAGATAGTGAACAAAACATTGGAGATGATGAAGGGGTTAATGAAGAGGAAGAAGATGATGGAATAGTCATGTTAGATGAAGACAACGATAATACTAGTGATAGTAGTGATGTTAATCTAAATAAATAGGACTAGGAGATAATTAATGTTAACTTTGTTTTGTCCCGTAGAGTACGAAGGGCGATCACCGCTTATGCCCGTAGCAATATCTATATCTATAGCTTTCTAACTAAAGTTAGTTCGGGGAGCGGAATAAAAACCTTACACTTCAGAAGTCGAAGTAGTTAAGTACGTTTTAATTCCAATATGAACATTCGTAGAAGTTGTATTGGTTTTTTCTTGAGCCTTTTTAAGAGCTTATCCGGCGGAAAAAGGAACTAGCTTTCACTTCACACATTTTGTATCAGCATTGGCGGCTAAGGCACATTTGCTTTTTTTCATTAAAATAAAGAACGCGCGTCTCCTTTCGCGATACGCACTTGGTAGTAGCCCAACCATAGATCCTTCTTCGGGAAGTATCTCGCGCTTATTGATTAGGGCGAATTAGTCTGCAATCAAAATGGATATACTTGTTTGTTCTTGATGGTTAGGTTACCTTGTTGAGCGCCCGATAATATAATCAATGCACAAGGCTACCGTTACTTCTGGTATGTGAGACTAATATAATATTTTGTCATTGATGTAATATACTTTTGATAATTTTTCATTGCGGTCCCGAATCCTACGGTTCGATACAATTCACGATTTACGATTTAAAAATTAACTTAACGATTCACGATTTGAACCCTGATTTGACAACTATACTTGTACCTTTCTGATCCCAATCTATTGTAGAATCTCAATCTTAATTGTTTTCACCAATGGCCTGTTTAACATAAATAATCATGTAGAAAGAATGCATTGATCCAGACAGTGAAGTAACTGAAATTTAAAAATAACCACAAGAATAAAAAAGATACTATACAGAGAATCAAAGATCATTATTGGGAAAAATGAAGGCCTTTCTTTAAGTTGGTAACAAAGTTTAGAGATCTCCAAATGATTGGTAGTGAACAACAAGATACCATTTAGGGTAAGAAAAATCATAATGTTATAAGGAGGGAGTATACCATTCAATGGCTTAATGTTTTACATTTTATTTACAACGCTTATACGAAACTCTGAAGATTTCCAACCAGGTGTCTCAATGTTGGCTGCACTTGTAGAAGCTTTTGATTTATCAGTGTCCATCCTGCAAAAAAATATATTCAATGTTTCACTGAAAATTCATTAGTTCTGTGAGAAAGGCTAGCTTAGTCTAATTAAGTGTTGTTGTATCCTTTGCAGAAAGAAAAGGGAATTATCCTAAATTTTGTGTTCTTTTCAGTAAATCATGAAAAATGAAAAGGGAACCATGGAAACATGAAAAATCATGCATATATATATATATATAAAACTCAAATCTTGAAACGAATAATCACCCCTGCAAACCTGAGATTGTAGGTATAAAGGAATTTTTTACTGTGATTGTAGGTATTGCAGGTGTTACAATACGGGGCGTGGTCACTGCCGTCCTGGATTTTTTTAAAATAAAGTGAAGGGGCAACACTCAATGAAATTGGAATGATATTATGATTGATTACAATATTATATTGTATGTAAAATAAAACTACATATATGCATTTACAAATATCCCTATTGCAGAGACATTAAAATATTAATAATGTTAAGAAAGCTAAAGTGTAATTTATGTGAAAAAAGTAATGAATCATAATATTATAATCAATATATACATTACAATTATTATTTTTCTAATCACACTTTAACTTTATTAGAAAATAGCAATAGCAATAGGTTTTTACCAAAAAAAACAAAAAATAAAATAGCAATAAATAATAAGTTTTACAAATTTGTAACGTCAACATATTTATTTTGACTATATCTTTGTGACTATGCATTGCATAAGTCCCACGTCAGCTAATGTCATTTTTTTTGTCCCGACAAGCTAGCATCATTCTAAAAAATTGTCTGCAATGCATCTTTAAAGAGAGAGAAAAAAAAAATAGAGAGAAAATATGAACGTTATATTTTCTTTTAAAAAAAAATTGTAATTTACAATACATTTGCATTACAAAATGTCTAACTCTCTCTCTCTCTCTCTTTCCTCTCTAAAATTTTTACTTATTCCTTTTATGAAAAAAAAATTTACTTATTCCCAAAAGTCTAGGACATTTCAGAAACGACTCCATTAATTTTTTGGATAAATTACACTTCAATACCTTTTAGTTTGGTCATATTTCACTTTGGTATTCTATGGTTCAAAAACTGACATTCTGGTACTCTAAGAAATTTTCTATTAATACTTTAGTGCAATGAGCTTTAATTTCATTAGAAAACTAATAGAACTTGACATTGATTGGGTTATTTCATAACTTTAACCAACTTTGGGCACTTGGTGTAGGAAAAAGAGGTTCAATTTATTGAAACACTCATAAATATCTAATTTTTTTCAAAATAGTCCTTAAAACATACAAAATTTTACAAATATATTTCTTGACAAAATTTATTTTGTTAGATTTGTTGCCATGAGTATGTTCTAGATATAGAATTTATTTTTAAAAAACTTATCTCTATCAATTATTATTTCTTACCCAATATCTTTTATATATATTTAGTTTTGCATTGTCAATTGAGTTACAAGTGATTGAAAAATGTTTTTTAACATTAAAAGATAAAGAATATCGCATGTATGTATGCGTACATGTTTGAATGAAGTGAGTGTAAATGAAGTGAAGCTAAACATCGCTGAAACCTCAAATTGATTGTGGATTTCAAATTAGTCATTTATATTTCATTTGTTTTATATTGGTCATATATGTTTTTATAATTTCTCAAATTAGTCCAAAAAATGCTAAATATAGTCATATCTATTTTGTTTTAAGTTCGAATGCGCATTCTACAAATTCAGAGTTACGGGTTTCTTTTAACAAATACTTTGAGACCGTTAACAAACGAGGTCAAATCAAATCCCAAAAGTGAGTAACTCTTTTCACAGCCACACAAACGAACTTTGTCCTATCTAGCGGACACAAGTAGGGATGGCAACGGATAGGATATCCGAAATTTTATCACTATCCGTATCCGTTCATTTTTTTCAATATCCGTACCTTATTCTATCCGATATCCGGTATCCGACGGATACCCTAAATATTTGAAATATCTGAAAATAATGGATATAGGATAGGATATCCTAATTCAAAAATCGGATATATCCGATATCCGATACCCAATACCCAATATCAGTTAATTAAAATAAATTAATTAAAAATATAATAAAAAATGTATAAAATATAATAAAATATTTATATAATAGGGTATCGGATACCGGATACCCTAACTATCCGTTCATTTTGGACGGATACCCTAACTATCCGTTCATTTTGGACGGATACCGGATACCAGATTTTTTATTTTTCAATACCCGTACCCTATCTGATATTCAATATCCGACGGATATCGGATATTTTTTACGGGTGGATTCGAACGGGTATCTTAAATACCCACCCAAATTGTCATCCCTAGACACCGGGGGGCTACTAGGGCCACGGCCCCCCCTAAATTTTATGTAGTACATATATATGTTATATATATATATATGTATATATGCCCCCCAACTTAAAAGGAAAACCAATATATATATATATTATAGTTACATATAAATGCATCTACGAAGAAAGATTAATTGTAATGACTCGAAGAATTAATTTAGACTTTCTAACTACTTTTTTAACTTAATACAATTGTTATTTATCATTTATTTTGTTTTATTCAATAGTTTTTCCTTTCAAGTTTCTAGTTTTCCAAGCACGGTATCAAAAAAAAAAAAAAAAAAAGAATTGCCTCTCACAATTCATCATTTCTAGTTTTCTCTGGATAACTTCTAAATCTCCTGTTGGCTTTAGTCAAACTTTTAATATGAGTTCATCATATCATATCATCATATCATATTATTATAAAATAGTGGCCTTCTGCATTCCAAATGCTTATTTCCAATGGACTGACATGATCTTTTGGGCTCAAGATATTGCTGATTCGCTGTTTCGAAAGGCTATGATTTGGTCTACCGTGAAGGATGTTTCTTAAGATCCATGACTCATAGGATGTTTAGTTGTACTTCTTCACCATTTTTTATCAATAAAAAAAAAACTATAATTCGTATATTCAAGTCCTTACTTCCTAATATGCTCATATACATTGTGCTAAATCCAAACCCTATTATAGTACTTGAATATATATACATAGGGCTGAACATTAATCTTGTCGATCGGCCGGCCAACTTGACTCATAGGATGTTTGGTTGTATTTCTTCACCGTTTTAATGTTTGGTTTGGTTATATATTTTTTTAATTATACGAATTTATATTTTCTATTACTAAATATTATTTGTAATATACAATATATACATATGGTATGTATCCATTACTATTTTTTTAGAAAAATTTACTATTTGATCCTTAAATTTATATATATCTAGTCAATGGATCAATCCATAAAATAAATGAAATATACAACTGAATTCTTAAAATTTGTATCGTCAACGATTTGGTCTGCGTCAAACTCGAAGACAAAAAAGTTTAAACCCAGTATAAATTAATTCTAGAACCAAAAAAATACAAAATTAGTTCAAATTTAACGATCAAATCATTGACAACTACAATATTTTTGGAACCAAATAATGTATTTTGATTATTTAAAGACTAACTCGTTGATTAAGTATAAATTCAAAAACCAAATAGTAGCTTTTCTCCTATTCTTTTTAAAAGATACATAAAATACAAATTTAATCTCAATTAAATTAATATTTATTGTATTCAATACTTTTTTCTTTTCACACAAAAGAAAAAAAGAAATTTTCTATATACCATCAAAGCAAAGATAGATTAAACAACAACCACAAACAAATTATGCATGCATATCCGAAACTTTAGTTGGCAAATCATCCCAATTGAATGCAAAATCTCTTACTAAAATGGACGATGACAAATAAAATCATCACTGATTATTGCTTAATTAATTCTTCTCTTTCTATTTATATCTATATTATTATTCAATATTTTGTAAATAACTTGGAAGTCAAAAAAATACACAAGGGAAGAAATCAATTAAATAATTAATTAACCCAATAACACAAACCAAAAGCAGGAAACAAATTAACTATAACTAACAATCTAACATACATTACACAAAAAAAAAAAAAACACANAGAACTGTACATAAAAAAAAAAAAAAACACACACACACACACACACAACGACCTTAAAGCTTAAGTGACAAATCAAGACCTGAAGAATCTGTATGATGATCATCATTATCATCATCATCATCTACAATATTGGAAGCTTCTTTTGTCGTCATGAACTCGATACAACGATGATCACCATTGGTAGTAGTAGCAGTTGTAGTAGCCGTTGTTGTTGTTGAAGAAGCAGAGTTATAATTATAATGACCAAATTGGTGATGTATCATATTGTCACTAATATTAATATTAATATTATTATTATTATTATCAATTTTGTCTATTATCCTTGAAGAAGTTCCAGAACCTTCTAAAATCCCAACCCTATTTTCTAGGGTTTGATGAACTTGACCATGATGCCCTAATAATAACTTATTATTATTATTATTATTATAGTTAGGCATCATCATCATTGAGGAGCTTCTCCAATTTGGAATTACCCCACCAAGTGGCCTATAATTGTAGGACGTAGTGGTCCTATAATAAGGGTAAGTAGTAGTATTGTTGTTGTTGTTGTAATAATAAGGGAAGTGTGTAGGGTAAGTAGTAGTGTATGGGTCAACAAGAAGGCCTTCTTGACGTCGTTTTGCAAGTACACGCTCATGTTTGTGTGCGTTTTGATGGCCTCCCAAAGCTTGTGAGGATGAGAACTCTCTCTTGCAAAAGTTGCAACAGAATGTCTTTTGTTGTGTGGTGTTGTTGTCGTTGTTGTTGTTGTCGTCTTCACGATGATAATGATGATGAAGATGATGATCTTCTTCTCTTTCTTCGTTTATTTTAGAAGGCGATCCCATCGGCATTTTCAATTTTGAATTGAAAATGTTGAGTTCTAATGTTGTAGACTTGCTAATTGGATCATCCTCGTTCGAAAACTTCATGAAACAAACAATAATATGAGATGAGAGTCAATGATTGAATTAATTGAACAAAGTTGATTATTTGTGTTTCTAAATTTGTTCTCTTTTGATTTTTATCTGTCTCATTCAATCATCTATTTTTTTTCTAACTTATATTCTTTGTTAGAAGTAATTTTGTTTAAAGTATTATCAAATACTAAATGTAAACATCGATAATTCGAACATGAATTTAATTATTGTAAGAGACTAAACAATAATATGAAAAGAGAGTCAATGAATTAGTTAATTAATTGGATGGACAAGGTTGATAGTTTGTTTTTCTAATGTTTTCTATTGATTTTGAAATAAAAATAAACATATAATTTGATTTTTATCTGTCTCATTCTACCATGATCTATTGTTTTTTTAACCACATGTATCTTTATTAGACAATTTTGTTTGAAGCACTGCTAGATGTTAAATATGGACACCTCTGTCAATGGAGATTTGAACATAAATTCACTAGGTTGAAGGAGACTAGTCCCATCTAGTAAACTCAACCCAAAAAAAAAAAATTTTAAATAGAGATGGAACATGGAAGAACTAAGGTGGGTTGAACATGGAAGAACTAAGGTTTAAGAATTTTTTGAACCAAAAAAAAACTATGTATAATAAACTGATTGAACATGGAAGACAAATGAAAAATCAGGTTATACTTTTTGTTTAAGTTTTCCCTGATTTTGGAAAAGAAAAAAAAAATATTCTTCTTCATATTTTATTTATTTTTTACATCTCCAATACTAAAAAAATATCTGAATTCAAACTTTTCGTACCTTCAGCATCTTCATCTTCTGGTTTTCATGGCCAATTTCTCTGCAGGAATTGCTTTTGGAACCTCCTGAGATGGAAGAATCTCCATGTGCTGCCATGGCTGCTATAAGAGAAAAATATAATAAAGGAATACTCAAGGGTTTTACATGTATATATATACACATATATGCAAATATTCAATATTAATAATAAAGGTTGTCAATCCATGTAATTAATATATTTTATGAGTTGGAGATCTCGTTTTACAGTTATGATTGACATGCATATTATAGTGCGAGTGATTGAAGTAATAACCAAGCTCTTGCTCAAATTAAATTTACACACTTGTACAGTTGTACGATCATTCCATAAATATATATTTATATATATATAAGTATTATTTATTGCCAATTAATCAAATATTAGTCAAAACTTCCTTTAGATTAAACCAGAATATGTGGTTCAATTTGTGTGTATGAATGATTTCACCATACCTAGCAACAACAAAAAATGGCAACTTCAAAAGAATTGATTATTACTTAATATATGTCCCCTTGAAGAGGATAATATTAAAGGGATGTAAGATATAATTTTGGCTTGATTTGTGGCCTATATATATTATATATACCTAAAGTACATAACCCATGTTTAATTTTCCAGTTGTTACTTAACAAGCAAGTTTCTACTTAATAAATTGGACAAGTGATGAGTCATCATCAAATCAAATATATATTTATGTATTAGTGATTTTTTTTTTTAAAGAAAAGTTTAGGTGAGTTGGGCCCCCAGACTCACCAAGGTCAGACATGCTTTTAGGTTCTATGAGCGCTTACAAAGGTACTTACGGTTAGTGATTTTATTTTTGGTCAAATAAAAGGGTAGTCTTATAGAGAATTTCTGATCGTTTTAAAATTAATGGTAAATTACACAGAAAGTTCTTGTGGTTTGGGATATTTTGAGATTGGATCATTGTGGTTTGAAAAGTTGCAATTTGGGGACTGAGGTTTGCTTCGTTAGCAGAAACGGGCACTCCGTCCAAAATTGAACATAAATTTGGGCTATAATACCATTTTAAGACTCTAACTATTAATTATTTATGCATTTGACTCCTTTATTCTATGAGAGAGGGACTTTGATGCAAAAACAAAAATTTTTCGAGGACTTTGACTCTGGCTATTGGAATTTTTTATGATTTGACAGAATTCAAGGGATCCTTTTACAATTATATTCAACTATTTTTTCAATAGCCAAAGTCAAAGTCTTTGAAAAATTTTTATTTTTGCATCAAAATCCCTCCCTCATAGAAATAAAGAGTCAAATGCATAAAAAATTAATAGTTAGGGTCTTAAAATGACATTTTAGAACAAATTTCCGTTAAATTTTGGACAGAGGTCATTTTCTGCTAACGAAGCAAATCTCAGTTCCTAAATTGTAACTTTTTAAACCACAGGGACCCAATTTTGAAAACTCCAAACCACATGAACCTTCCCTGAAATTTATAATAAATAATATTTTATTATGACATATATTAATAACTTCAATAACTCCATAATTTTGTGAACTTTAACCGATTCTCTCCTTTAAAAATTATAGCACATCTTAATAATATTATTTCTATTTCAATTATCTTTGAAACACAATAAATTATAATAATTTAACTCAAACTCATAATTTATTGTTTTGAAATAAAATTTGAAAAACTCACATGTACTTTAATATATATATATATCGTCAAATTATATATAAAACTTATTTAAGTATTATTAAGGCTCTAACACTATGAAGCATATACATTTCATTTTGAGAGCGTGTCGTCATGTCAGATATGTGTTCATGTCCGACACCCGTACGACACATATCCATAAGTTTCAAAATATAAAATAATTTTTTTTTTGTGATTTTGACATGACAAACAATAGAAAATAATGACACTTATATATTATGAATAGTTATTGTAATTTTAAAGTTTTCAATAAAATTTATGAATCTTTAATTATTTATATATATAAATATATGTCGCGTCATGTTGTATGATTTTAAAATTTTGACGTGTCGGTGTGTTCGTGTCAGTGTCCATGCTTCATAGATCTAACACAACTTGAGGTTCATTTCAATTTGTCCACAACTGTGGCCTGATTTAGCGCTCCAAATCTGAGCCCAGACTCAATTCATTTTGACATTTTAATAGCCCAAAATAATAACAGTCTTGTTCAAAAAGCCCATTCATAGGCCAGTTCAACCTTATTTTGTAAATATACTTTTAAGTGAAATATTAAAAGACAAACTATATCGAACCATGAGGTCTAGCACAAGTGGTTGCTTAAACATCATATCCTGGGTTCAATCCTGAGACTGTGTGAATCCAATAGGTTTCATGGCCAGTCTTCTACCCATCGAATGATAAACTCTGACAGGGCTAAGAATTAGTCGTTGGTTATTAGTTGACGGATATCCAAGGGCTGGCACCTAGTCACAAAAAAACATATCATTATCATAACAAACAAAGATTTCTTAAAAAAAGATATTGTTATTAAGTTAACTAATCAACAACAAAATAGTTTTAAAATTTTTGTTATGCTACCTAATAATGCTCCAAACTCTGCCTAGTCCCTTGGTTCGACAGATAAGGTACTTAGATGAGGGGTGAGATCCCCAAGTGAGCCTCTAACGCTCAAGTTGGTGTGTGTATTACCTGGTGAAACCCTTTTATTTATAGGATGTTGTGAGGGTAGGATTGTTTCATAGAGTGGTCCTCACAGGGGTTAGTGTGTGTGCATTAGCAGTTACTTTGACAACTTGATGTTGACATGTTGGAGGGTCGATCAACAATGCTAAGTGGAAGAACCAAGCGAGTGGCATTGTGGGATAACTTTATTCGAGTATGGTGGGCTTTGGGTTGGTCAGACCCATACCTCATCACTACCAAATTCACCAGGTAGGAAGACATACGAGTGAGGGCAGTATGGTTTGGAAGCCCTTTTTAGTGGAGTGTGACCACTGTGCGGGAAGATATGGCTAGTTTGATGGAATTCTATTTCTATTTTTTTCTACAAGTTTTGGAATATTTGGAATGGAAGAAACAAATTCATTTTCGAGTGTAGAAAGGTGGATCTTCAACAAACTCTCTTAATTGCTAAGGAAAATGCTCAGAACTTTTCCCATGCTACCTCTAAAAATCGTCAATTACATACTAATGGATTCACTAATCCCCCTCAAAACATTTGTTGGCAACCCCTCTCCTGGAGACTCAATCAAAATAAATGTTGATGCAGCAATTGACTTGAGTCAAAACAGAGGAGCTATAACAGTAACTTCAGAGATAAGTATGGGGCACTTCTTACTTAAAAAGCCATGAGAATATGATGTTCTTCTCCTTTGGAGGCAAAAGAGAGGGCGCTTAAAGAAGGAATTTTGATGGTGGAATCCTTAGACCTGAGGAATGGTGTGTTATTATCTGACAACAAAGACCTGATGGAGAGTTGCTTAGTAGATGATGTCCCTTGGAGGATTCGCTCTTACATGCAAGACATCAAGCATGGGTTAATTAGGAACATGAATTTCATGGTGAAGTGGGTTAGAAGAAATGCAAACAGAGTTGCGAATTTAGTGGCTAAAGAAGCTTTAAAAGGGACTCTTCCTCTCACCTGGACGTGGTCGACTCCAGTTAATATTAGAGCTAACATCCTTCAAGATAATCTTGTTTGTCGTTCTTCTCCTCTGGTGCGGTGAAGTTTGTGGGTTGGGTTCCACTTTCTAGGGAATGTTGTGCCTTTCATGTGTGTTGCTTGAAGGGTGGCTGTTCAATTTGTCTTGTTCGCTTGTTTGAGTGGAGCGTAGGCTTGCTTGTATTTGGGCTTTGTCTTTCTGCCTACTTGGGTTCCCTCCTTTCTTTCAACTTTAGGCCGATTTTCCCTTTGTTCATGTATTTCAAACCAAAAAAAAGGAAGACATATAAGTTTTTTAACTTATTTATAAAACTTTTAAGGTTAAATTACACTTTTAATCTTATATATTTAAGATGAGATTTAATCTTTTCTACATATTTTAAAAAAACTTATTTATTTTTATCTTAATAATTGAATATGACAATATTTCTCTTCTGTAATTCTTCTATGTGCACCAGTGATTATGGAGATAGAGAAATAACATATTGCTTGGTGATGACAACTTCATGTTTTATAGTATCTACAATGGCATTGATTCTTGGCTCAATGTACATATGAAGATCCACTACACCCGGGTTGCAATAACATGCATCTCCCTCGTCTTATTAATTGGTCGAGACCTCGTGCAATTAAGGATACATATTTCTTTTTCTAACACTAATAATTAAGTATAATGTCAATAAAATTTAAAATTACATTAAATCTTTCATTAAGTTCTAACCTATAGGATGTTGTATGAGTGTTACTAGTGTAACCCTTTTATTTATAGGATGTTGTGAGGGTAGGGTTGTTTCATAGAGTGGTCCTTACAGGGGTTAGTGTATATGCATTACCGGTTACTTTAACAACTTGATGTTGACATGTTGGAGGGTCGGTCAACAATGCTAAGTGGAAGAACCAATCGAGTGGTGTTGTGGGATGAGTTTATCTGAGCGTGGTGGGCTTTGGGTTGGTCTGACCCATATCTCATCACTACCAAATTCATTAGGTAGGAAGACATACAGGTGAGGGCGGTATGGTTTGGCATCCCTTTCTAGTGGAGTGTGACCACACTATGCGAGAAGATATGGCTGGTTGGATGGAAGATAGAATTGGTTTCTTGAAAAAGCAGCAGGATACTCCCAAATATTCTGTTTCTATTTTATCTACATGTTTTGGAATATTTAGAATGGAAGAAACAAATTCATTTTCGAGGGTAGAAAAGTGGATTCTCAACAAACTCTCTTAATTGCTATGGAACATGCTCAGAACTTTTCCCAGGCTACCTCTAAAAATCGTCAATTGCATACTTATGGATTCACTAATCCCCCTTAGAACATTTGTTGGCAACCGCCCTCCCGGAGACTCAATCAAAATAAATGTCGATGTAGCAACTGACTTGAGTCAAAACAGAGGAGGTATAACAATAATCTCAGAGATAAGTATGGGGCACTTCTTACTAAAAAAGCCATGAGAATATGGTGTTCTTCTCCTTTGGAGGTAGAGGCGAGGGCGCTTAAAGAAGGAATTTTGATGGCGGAATCTCTAGACTTGAGGAATGTTGTGTTAGAATCTGACAACAAAGACCTGGTGGAGAGTTTCTTAGTAGATGATGTCCCTTTGAGGATTGGCTCTTACATGTAAGACATCAAGCAACGAAAAATTAGGAACATGAATTATGATGAAGTGGGTTAGAAAAAATGCAAACATAGTTGCGAATTTTGTGGCTAAAGAAGCTTTAAAAGGGACTCTCCCTCTCACTTGGACATGGCTGACTCCAACTAATATCAGAGCTAACATCCTTGAAGATAATCTTGTTTGCCGTTCTTCTCCTCTGGTGTGGTGAAGTTCGTGGGCTGGGTGCCACTTTCTAGGGAATGTATGCCTTTCGTGTGTGTTGCTCGAAGGGTGGCTGTTCAGTTTGTCTACACTTGTCTGAGTGGAGCGTAGGCTTGCTTATATTTGGACTTTGTCTTTCTGCCTACTTGGGCTCCCTCCTTTCTTTCAGCTTTGGGCCAGTTTTCCCTTTGTTCATGTATTTAAACCAGAAAAATAGAAGACATATAAGTTTTTTAACTTATTATAAAACTTTTAAGGTTAAATTACACTTTTGATCTTATATATTTAAGATGAGATTTAATCTTTTCTACATATTTTAAAAAAACTTATTTATTTTTATCTTAATAATTGAATATGACAATATTTCTCTTCTGTAATTCTTCCATGTGCACTAGTGATTATGGAGATAGAGAAATAACATAATGCTTGGTGATGACAACTTCATGTTTTATAGTATTTGTAATGACAGTGATTCTTAGCTCAATGTACATATGAAGATCCATTACACCCGGGTTGCAATAACATGCATCTCCCTCATCTAATTAATTGGTCGAGACCACACATATTTCTTTTTTTAACACTTAATTTATAATTAAGTATAATGTCAATAAAATTTAAAATTAATTAAATCTTTCATTAAGTTCTAACATATGAAGCGCACACACACAGATACAGACAAAACAACATATATTTATATATACTGACAATTAAAAATCTATAAATTTTGATTAAAACTTTTAAAATTACAATATCTATTCCTGATATATGTCATATGTGTAATTATTTTCTATTGTTTATCATGTCAAAGTCACAATAAATAATTTCATATTTTAAAATTTATGAATATGTATCATATGAGTGTCATAATTTTTTTTTATAGGGAGTGTCATACTTTATAAGTTCTAATTTTTATTTTTAATAAAAAATAATTTATTTATATTTATATATTTAAAATATTAAATTAAAAAAATCATCATAATCTAAATCATTAATTTACTTCTTATTATTATTTATTAGTTATTAATAATAAAGACAATATAGTAGATTTTTTTTCTTTTGGTAATAAAGACAATGTAATAGATTTTGATCATTAAGAACTACAATAAGTTACCTTAAAAAAGATAGAAAAAAAAGGAAAAAATAAAGAATTGCCAAATCCCAAAAGTGAAAGAATTAAAGTAAAGAGATCCTCAACACTTGAGTCTTATCTTTAGTACCAAACAAGATGAATTGCAATGACTCATGACACGTCAGCCCTTTATTCTCTTTTTTCATCTTTATATTTAAATCACTCTTCTACTATTGGATTGTTTCAAAACATTCGTCACCGACTCGTCACTTTAATTCACTTTAATTTTCGTAAGAAATTTTCTTCTTTTTTTCTTCTTCTTCGTCAAACTCGTACGGACGGATATTCCGCTGAATCAAAATCTCGTTGTTATCCAAGAGAGTATACGTTGGGATCTGAGACGAGTTTTGTGGATTATGTGTCAATGATTTTGTTCTGAAGATTTGATTTCGGTTCGGGATTTCGTTTTCTGTCTGATTTTCTGGCCCTAAATCTGATACTATGAGGAAGAAGCTCGATACTCGTTTCCCTGCTGTAAGTAATTCTGCTTCATTTCATGAATGTTTTTTTTTTCAATCTTCTTTGGTGTTTATGTTTGTTGTTTGGTAGTTCGGAAAACCCTGGAACGTGAAGGAAAATTTGCTGAGGTCAGCGGAAGGAAGAGAAGGTTTCATTTTTGGGGTTGAATGTAGTTTAACATTTCTGGGTCGCGGTTTTAAATCGCTAGTAATGGATTATGAGGTTTCATTGATTAGTTTGTCGGAGTCGATGATTGAAGTATACGGTTGTCGTCATGTGTGTGGTGGAGCTAAGTGATGTTAATTCTAGGTTTTTAGCTAGGTTTGGGTTCCGAGATGACGTTTATCATTAAATTGTTGTATGGTTTCATTAATTGATACTGCTATGGCTCCATTAATGATGTGTATGCTTTGACTTTCTTGTCACTATGGTATCGGTTGTCTTATTAAACCTAGGGTTGCAAATTGCGGTTGCGGATGCCGTTGCTTTGCTTTCATTGCAGTTGTGGGTGTTGCAATATAAGTTGCGGTCGTTGCAGCCTGATGTGGGTTGCGGCCACCACCGCAACAGCAAAATTATGGCTGCAATCACAGTTGCGGACCACAATTTGCAAGCCAACCTATATCAGCTGCTCACTTCTTTAAAAGTATGAATGAAAATTAGGTTTTAGATACATGTTAGATTTTTAATAACTAACATCTTTTGTCATGGCTGAAGAGAGATTTGGACTTAGGACCACTTTTCATCTACTGAAATCGCTTCTGTCTTTGACATTGGGTTGCTGGCTGATTGAACAACATCCTCTGACATCAGAGTGATTTATATCATTATATAATTTCACTTTCTCACTCAACTCATTTAAGACTAGAATGATCATGTGCTAACACTACTGTGTTCTGCATTATAGACCTTGGTATCCAGCGGTTATCGCCATTATAAATGTAAATTGAACTTAACTGAACACTTCTACTTATCTATCAAGTACTATAAAGAGTTTGATCTTGTGAAAGAATGCTTTATTTGATGCAAACATTAATGTGCAGGCTCGGATCAAAAAGATAATGCAAGCAGATGAGGATGTTGGAAAGATAGCACTAGCAGTGCCAGTTTTAGTTTGTGAGTTCATTTGACTTACTGACTAGTTGACTTTAGGCAGCAGCTTGTTTTTACCTCGTGTATATATATATATATATATATTAATGTTAATTTTTAATATTTCACAGCAAAAGCCCTGGAGCTGTTTTTGCAAGATCTTTGTGACCGAACTTATGGAGTAACTGTTCAGAGAGGAGCAAAGACCGTGAATTCGCTGCATTTGTAAGTCAAGGACTATTATGAAACTACATATTAGTATTACTTAAATTTATGTGCTTGTGAAAATGAGCCTGCTGAGGAACTTAGAATAATATTGCTCTAGTAGTTTTCTTATTAATGTTTGAATATAATTTCTGGTGTTGCTTAGAGTTATAGCTGAGATCTCTTATTTGTAAGTGGAAGATAAAACAGATGTTCAGATGCTATTATTGATTTTTAAAGCCGAATCCTGTATGATTGACTAATTTTGTACTGGAAGTGTTTATGCTTGGTAATGCCTTTGCTTCTTTTGGTTCACAACAGTATCTTAGACTTTGTTGTCCTCCTTTACTGTTTCAGCTTCTCTATCCCACCATTTCATCATAAAAACGAACTTTTTTCTATTCTGATATCTTAAAACAAACTTAATGGCAGTTATAACTAATGCTGTCAAGATCAAGAGAAGCATATCCAAACATGGAATTCATTCATTAAAACAAATAACTAACCCATACATACTACATTAAACATAGAAAACTGATATATTTAATTATCAAGTTCATCCATATAACGATTATCATCATTTTTCATGATTCTTTTGAACATGTCAATTTATATAAATCATCATGAATCTTAAAATCATCAACAGTGCCACCAGGTTTAGTATTTTTCACTTATTGAACTTCAAATACTTCATCTTCTACTCTTCTACCATTGTCTTCTCTCTCCATTAATCATAAGAAAAAATGTCTTCTAAAGTAAACTCAATCTCTCTTATATTTGTAGCATTTCATTCATTCAATTTCGTATTAAACATCACAAGGACTAATTCATTCATCTTTTCTGGTGCAAACAATTCCTTATCTTAAAAAACAATTGTGTTTTAGGATTTTCAACGAAAGAAAAAAATGGGATATGTAAGATCTTATGATCCTAAGATCCTACTTGCAAAATTGTGATCCCACCATGATATTACCAAAAAATGATCTTGCATAAGATCATGAAATAGAAGTGCTTGCAAAACCGTAGGATCGAGTGATCTCAACAGCACCACTATAGCAAATATAGTTCGAAAGAAAAAACCTGTCTGTTTGACCTGCCCCAATCTTCCTATTTTTGAGTTGGATGCCATAGTGCACTTCTATTTATTGTGTTTTGTTTTGAGACTCTTCTTTGAAACCCATTTTTCTTCCATTTCCTTTACATATTTTCATTTGGAAATTTGCCTAGGCCTATTGCACAATAACATTGTTCAGGCTTACATGAATCGAGTTGGTCACAAGAAATTAGCTTGTTATAATTAGATCAAAATAGGCTGCACATATGACTGTGAGGCTTGAACTGTCTTTGATCAGTTTTAGGATTAGAATTTCACTCACAAAGAGACAAATGCATGTAATGTTTTTGTGCAAAACTCTATAAGCTACCAGTGAACAAGAAAGTACCACATAGTTGGACCTGCTTAGTTATTTCATCATCAGTATTGTTTTCAACTCTATTAAATAGGTGGCATCATATCATTGACAATATAAAAACTCTTTACACTGATGGTAGACGAAGATTTAGTCCTTTTACCTATTGGAAAGTATGTAGTATTGAATACCTGTTTCGTTATGATATGATACTGCTTTGCTTTGTTGCTTCTGAACTATTTCTCAGATCCAGCTTAACACAGTGGTATTCTAAATTGTAGAAAACATTGCGTACAAAGCTTTAGTGTCTTTGATTTTCTGAGGGATGTCGTCCGCAGGGTCCCTGACTATGGTCATGGCCATGGTCATGGTCATGGCCATTCTGAGGCTGGTAATGATGACCAGGTTATTCCAAAAAGAAGGTTTGATATACAATGGCCTTTTTTTTTTCTTTACACTTCCAATTAATCTATGCATTTAAGTAATTCATGGGCTTAAGAATGCTACAATCTACCAGGAAAGCTGCAAATGATGATTACAATGATAGTGATGAAGACTCTAAGAGGAGCAAAATGGTAATTGCACTTCTCCTGATAGTTGATGATCGTATATTTACTGTCTTTCTTAAATTTATGGTAAAGCTTTTATATATAGTTATATACTTTCCTCTCTCTGTTTATTTCAGGTAAGGTTATCTAGATTCATTATTGAAACTTATTTTACACCCTTTATTGAACCTGCTTATTTATGTTGATGGACAACTTTTTCTTTCCTTTAGCTTGACATAAATTTAGCCTTCTGTACGATTTCGTTCAGAAAAAGGAAGTCCCTTCATCATTGCACGTAAATGTTTTTTTTTTCCTTTTATGAAAGGTCTATTTCTTTTCTTGACACAAGCTTTCACTTTAAACATGCAATAGGCTGACATGTGCATGTGTGATTTGATTCTTTAAAATTTTATAATGTCTGGCACTCTTAAATCTTATGCCGAAAAGCAGAATTTCAGTGTGTGCCTAGTAACTTTTTTTTTTTTTTAAAAGTCAACAAGACACTGAACAAAGTAGTATATTATTGGAGACATGGCATGCCTTGCAAGTAAATTGGCTTGTGCCTAGCAGTCCCTTAATCTATGACCATCATATCTTTTGGGGCTATTAATACTTAATATATATGTTTTTTTTTTTTGTTATTGTAGCATGAGTTGGGCCACACTGGCAGTACCGGTAGGGGAAGAGGCAGAGGAAGAGGGAGAGGGAGAGGTCGTGGTCGAGGGTCTCGAAATGTTGAACGGGAAAGAGAGACCCATCATCAAGAGGTTGAATCCGAAGCCTGCATTTCTGTTCCGAACAGCAGCAAAGTTGACCCTAATACAAATGTGTCGGTGGATAATGGTTCCGAAACAAAGGATTTACCAAAGGAGAGTCAAGCTAATGTGGATGAAGGTGCTCAGTCCCTCCGGAACATTGATCTGAACACCAACCTGAATGAAAATGATGACAAAAAGAATGCAAGCGCTGTCGTAGCAGCTCAAGCCCCTGTACCTGTACTCGATCCTCCGACTGAGACAAAGCATGAAGAAATCCCAGGGTGGTCTCTCTCTGATGTGGACAAGATGGCCATTGACACTATGCATCTTGTTCAGCTTGGTAGACAGATAGAAGAGGATGATGAAGATTATGATGAGGAAGGGTAAATAGTGGACTCCATTGGGGAATTAGTGTGAAGGAATAGCTTATGAGAATTACATCCTACTGCTATGATAACTATCCATTAGGTAGCATATAGGTCCCAGAAAGATCTGAATCCTCTTTTCTTGTGTACTTTTCTATATATTATTCTTCATTCACCTGTTTGGTCTCTGTTTTCTATCTTTTGTTGTAGGAAATATAGCCTTTAACTATTAGCTTTGTGTACTTTTAGGCCTTCAATGAATCTAGTTATGTGATAGCCTTGCTAATGCTGGATCAAATTCACAACTTCATAGCTCTGTAGTATTAGAATGCGATATTATTAGCTTAATAAACGAGTTGCATAAAAGATAAAGATGGATTTGGTTTCAAATTTTTTATATTTTAAAATGAAAAGTTAGATTTTATAACTTGAATTACATAATTTCGCCTTTAGCTAAATTGGAACATGAAGTCCCTGTTAAGGTCCATCTGATAAAACTGGAAGAATGTAGAAGTTTATTAGAAGTCCCTGTAAACAATATCTCTCATTCTCTATAAACAATATTCTCCATACTCTTATAATCCAAGGAGCTTCAAAGAGAATATTAGTTTCTCACAAGTCACAAGTCACAACCCAATATTAATCAATCATTTACATGTGTTGATACATGTCGTTCTTCTTATGTGTTGTCATACAAGATGCAGTTCACTACACATTATTAGAGTTGACTTTATTACTTGGCGTGGGGTGCAAGAGCGTTGACTACAACAAACAACTCATAATATGAATATATGAATATATATATAAACGACAGTTCACAACATTATATATATTGCTACCTTCACTACTTAATATATATATATAAATCAAATTCAACTTCTAATCTTTTGTCTCATCATTTCTGAGATATATAGACAAGACCATTTTCTATCACTTGAGGTAAGTATCATCCATCTACATTCTAACTATTCAATGAAATGCCTTTCGTAGGAGAATTAAATATTGAAAACAAAAAAGTCTCTTTTGAGTTTCTTTGATCTCTTACATTTCACTTATTATTCATAATTTATTCACGTCAAGTATATAATGGGAAGAGAAGAAAGTACTGATCAAAGAGAAGAACACAGTGTTGCTGTTGATGCTGATGAACATGTAGCAAAAAAAGACCTTAAATTTTATATCATGAAAATTTGGCCCAAAGATGCAGATAATATGTCCACACTTCAAGAGGTAGTAAGATCGTTTGAACAAGGTGATCAACAACTGTTTCAGATATCCAGAAAAACCAGAGAAAAAGTGGTAAGTGGGAGAAAAATTTATGGAATTTTATTTATTTACTATTTTTGAATAGAATACATTAATGATTTGGTCTGTGAAAGATGAAACATGTTTCAATTTATTCCATAAAAAACGAAATTATACAATTTAGTCCCTGCATTACAATTGCAGATTGATCGTGAAGAGGTAATTTCGCAGTTTAACCATCTGAAGAACGGTGACCTTTATAAATTCAATACAAGTCTTAATGCCAAAAAGCAATTACTCTCTGAATTGTATAAAGTGCAAGAGAATCTTTCTTCCCCAAAGTGCTGCTCAAATAATCAAGAAAAGCTTCAAAACCATGTAAGCACATAAACTAAACTTTTATATTTGCGTAGGCTATCTATATTCTCATCAGGATAATGTTCTTGAAGTAATTAAGAGAAAATGCATCCATTTTTGCTTACTTGCATAAATTTTTTGTCTCCAAAACACACATTCTTGAAGTGAGAAAGAAAGAGCATCTTGTTGGTGTGTAATCTATAAGTACTTTTCTAACCGCTCATTGAGACTAAAAGTATGCCCTGATTTTGTGAGTTCTCGAGATCCAACTCACATAAATATTTTTTTTTTGTACCAGATCTCACATTAGAGGATTCAGTTTCAATCTCATGACTATATATATCAATTCAGAAACTGTGACCTTCTAAATAAAGTGTTCTGGGAAATCCCTATTTGTTCCTAGAAGTATATTTCCATTAATGCCAAATTAAAAGGGTACATTTGTGTGAGACCAAAAACTGAGTTTTCTTCATTAATATCTATTTGTAATATACCAATTTAATGGCTGCAGAAGATGAATTTCCGGATGCTGCATAAGACCAAAAGTTTGGCTCAGGAAAAGCAGTTGTTGAGGGAGATAGATGTAAGCCAGCAGAAGGAAAATGCCTCAGTTTCACCCACAGAAGAGATTAGCAAAATTGTAATTTTAAAACTAATCAATTCAGTGTTTTTCTTTCCTCAGTTAAATGGTTCATAATTTATTGAATTGATCATTATCCTATTCCATTATGTCCTCTTACTTGCACTTTCATGAAACAATTGTAGTTATACCATATACAGTGGAGGCATGAATATTACTATCGTCTGAACAATCATAGGATCTGTGACAAACTCCTTGAAGAAATCAAACAATTTGAAGTGACAAAGAAAATCTCAGAAGGCTTGAGGGAAAGTATCCGATACCAAGTCAAGGTACATAGATTATAATGCAAAAGTTTGTTTTATATATACATACCGGTTGCGGTTGTGTCTTAGTTGGCAACATAGACTGAGTATGTCAGAAAACTCTCAGGTTTGATCTCTGCATAACACCTACAATAAGTAGCCTTAACTGTAAGTAAACCCTTAACCAGATTAGTTGGTCCTTAATAATAGGATTCAAAAACCAGTAGTGCAAACAAGAGAAAGTTTCCTCTATATATCTTTGGCCAAAGTGCACTTTTGGTTCTATAACTTTTGCTCAGGTTTCAATTTGGTCCCATAACTTTTTTTTGTTGCACTTTTGGTCCCATATCTCTTTCTTAGGTTAGAGATTTGGTCTCATGTTATACTTTTAGTCCCATATCTTTGGCTCAGGTCACAAAATATATCTTTGGTGGTATGGTATGGTATGGTATGAGACCAATTCTGCAACCTGACAAAAAGATATGGGACCAAAAGTGATACGAGACTAAATATGCAACTTGAGCAAAAGATATGAGATAAAAAATGCAACAAAAAAAGTTATGGACCAAATTGAGACATGATAAAATGTTAAAAGTGTACTTTGACCTATATCTGTTAAACGAGCTCTCTTTCAAAGTTATATCTTATCTTATTTGCTTCTGATAATTAATAGATCACTTTGGCCGAGTTAATGGAGATGAGGAAGACAAAGAAGGCACTAGAGACCAAAGTCAAACACTTTGAGGAAGAAATAGAGGCTATGAATGAACAAATATGGTCATTTCAAAAGCACTTGAAGGAAAAGTACCACAGAAAGGAGGCTACACTTTTCCTTCTCAAGGAAGAAAAGTTCATAAAAAAAGGAAATTGGGTTCTCAGAAAATGCAATTTGGAATATGATTCTATTCTCTCTAATGTAATTTATCAAGATAAGTCTTCATTGGAAAATTTTTCAAACAAGTGAGAGAAGAATTTGAACTATTTATATATAAATACTTGTAAAGGCATTGATTTGGTTCAAGATTTTTATCTATTGAGGTGTATTTAAGTACTAGAATGATGAATGTTTATAAATTTTTGTGTCTATCTGTCTTGTCAGCAGAATAAAATGATACCAACTGATCATGAATCAACTTGGTTATCAGCAACTAATTAAGAATCAGATGAGATTTTGATATGTATATCTTTACAGTATCAGAAAAGGATAAAATAGTAAGGATCCATGCTTTCCTAATCATAAATGGTGAAATTAGTGTCATGAAAGCTAAAAGACAAAGCAAATTTAGCCAAGCATGGTGCACAAGGCCAATGTGAGACAAACCCTTAAAATTGTTGTGATATTCTTAGTAAATATTCAAGTTGATTATAGATATCCTTTCCATATAAAAGAATGAGTAAACATACATATTTTGAAAGATACACGAGTTGACAACCCAGTATTTAAAAGTCTACTTCATATACTTTAATTTTTAAAAGTTGTGGAGACAGTCTAGTTCCCTAAGCCCATTTTTAAGGGACTAACTTGCAAGGGGAAAGAACTAAACTATTGGTTCCACAACTTTAAGAGATTGAGTTATTAATTTGTTTGTCTTTCATAGACCAATTTATATGTTTAACAGAAAAAGTAAAATATTCTTATTTAATCCTCCTACACAAAACTACTTGTTTTCTTTCCTTTTTTAAAATAATAGCAATTAATACATACATTATGAAATCAACATTTTTTTATTTACAAAAAAATGGAGTAACTAATGTTTTGCATCCTTAGATTAAATGCTAAATACAATAAAATTGATACTTAAACTTTAAAAATATCATATCACATTATCCCTTACCTTATAGAGGATAAGAGGAGTAACTATTCAATTTACTAATCTCTTAATAGATAGAAAACATGTAGCTGTCACCAAATACATGAACTTTCAATTTCTATGTGTTTAATTAATAAATTTTAATTATTAAAATTTTTATATATGATGTTTTGTGTTATTTTCATAATTCTAAACAAATGACTATAAAGTGAGAGATCTATAGTGTAAATGGTGCTAAACTGGTAGATAAATCATATATAATTATCCAAGTTAATAATCTGTCTGCTTTAAAGTTGATTTTTGTATAGAAGTAGAATATAAGTTTTACTAATAAAAAAGTTTTCTTGTCAACTGAGAGACTAGAAACAAAAAGAGGGAATTACAAAATGCTCCAACAAAATAGGATCCTCTTCCGCTTTGTAGTCTCCTTGCATCAAACATGTGTTCAATTAAAAAAAATTATAAATAAAAATCAAGAATTATAAGCAAAAATACTAAACAAAACTTTCGCCTTACTTGGCTTGGGGTGCAAGAAGTTTGACTTAAATATAATAACTAGAGTCAACTGAAAGGCATAAGTACAACTAATTCAGATCGTGCATATATACACATAATACAATATATGAAAACAATAATAAAGATCCAATCTTTTTTCTCATTTCTTGAAGGTAGAGTCTAAAAAGAGGCATCTCTAGCAATTGAGGTAAGTTTTACAATCTTCTCTAACTCTTCAGTGATTGCCTTGCCTTTGAGGAAGCTAAAGACTCAGATCAATAATTTTTGGTCATGACAGATTCAGCCATATATGGACAGAACTAAAACCAGTTTGATGCAGAAAACCCCATCAACATCAAGCCCTGAATGTGAAACAAAAAATGTGAGATCCAATCTTGAGGTTTTTCCATTTTTCTTTGTCAAAATTTGGCCAAGAGATGTGCATCCTAAATCCATGATCAAAGATGCAGTCAAGCTGTTTGAGGAAATCGATCATCGACACTTCCATGCATCTGAGAATATCAAAATAAAAGAGGTATGAAGCATTGATATTATTATATCAATCAAATAAGAAAAAAGACAGAACAGTTTTGGTGTCAATTTTTGTACCATATTGTTATGTCATGGTGTTTATGTCCCTATAGTGATCACTCTTCTTTAGCCAGTAAAACTGTTATTAACGAATTTAGATCTTCTAGAGTACTTCACCGGTGAAGTGAGTAGTTAATATGGATTTTCTGTGCAGGAAAACAATTTTTTGCCAGGAAAAATGCAATGTCTAGTACATTTAATATGCAGATTGCAGAATATTTCTTATGTCATGGTTCAATCTTGTTAATTTTGTTCTATATGAAGCATTGACATTTTCAAGTTTGTTATGCCATCGAGTTTATGTCCCTAAAGTGATCACTTTTCTTTAGCATGTTATTGATAAATCTAGATCTCCTGGAATACTTCACCGGTGAAGTGAGTAGTTAATATCGATTTTCTGAGCAGAAAAACACAATTTCTTGCCCGGAGAACTGCAATGTCTTGTACGTTTTATCCCAAAGCACTTAAAGGGATTTGAACTCGTTACTGATATGACTGTCAAGAAGCTCATTCTATTGAAGTTTTCTGTGTCTAGTTTGAGAGAGAAAAAATGCTTTCGAGGTTGGATGATCTGAAGTATAGCCATGACAGAGTCTGCGAGACAATCGAATTTAAGAAGAATGTGCTTAAAAACTTGAATCTTGTACTACACAGTTTGTGTTTGGCTAATGAAGCATGTAGTAGGCAAAGAACTACAAAGCCTTCATGCATAACAGAAGAAGATATTGAATTTGATAGCCAAGTAAGAACATAAACCCAATCAAATCAATGATAAATTTCTTTATCAAATCTTTTGACCTTAATGCTGTGGTTTGTCACTCATGACTTATTTCATGATTTCAGAGGCTGAACTTTTGGATGCTACATAGGACCAAGAAGTTATCAGAGGAAAAGAAAATCTTAAGAGAGTTGAGTTTTACACAACAAAGAGAAGCTGTTGCAGCATTACCCTCAGATCATGCTTATTATGAAGGCATGAAAATCCCAAAACAAAGTTTGAGAAACAAAATTAAGGTACAATTTAAGGCTTTTTTTTTTTGTTTTTTGGCTAAAATACACAACCCCCCTACCCCTCTGAACTTTAATCATTGAGTAAAAAAAAACTCTAATTTTTTAAAAGTGATGGAAGACCCTCTAAACTTTTGATTTTGTACAATAGACTCATTTTGCTAAAATTCAGTAATGAAAATCAAGTTTTTCAATAATTTTATAATCGTTGTTACATTTTATGTACATTGACCCAAATTTAAAATGAACTATTATTGAAACTAATAGTAGCCATTTTTTTTTAATTTTCTCAACGAAAATTTTAAGAAAACTGGCTATTTGCATAAAACCAAAAGTTCATGGGGCCTTTTGTCACATTTCAAAGTTCAAAAAGTTTTTTGCACTATAGCTAAATTTTTTTTTTTTTTTTTGGGGGGGGGGGGATGGTGCATTTTAGCAATTTCTTTTCAATATAATGTCATTTAGTATACTCTATTTGATAGGTCTATAATTGGACTGATCACTTTTAGTGAGATCTTGTTTACTTTTAACAGTGTGTATGTGATGAATTGATGGAGGAAGGAAAAGAAGACACTTGAAGCCAAAATCAAGAGTGCTAAGAAAAGATTAGAAGTCATGGAAGAAGAAATATGGAGTTTCATGGAAGATCACTTGAAAGATGAATACCACAAAAAGAAAGCCTTTGTTTGCATTCTTAAGGAGGGTACATATTATGAGGATGATGAGGAGTATTGGATTCTCAAATGTCGTAGGTTAGAATCTAAACATGGTAGTATGATCTATATGGGGAAGTCTTCATTAAGGTGGTTTGGACGTATTTGTTGTTAAGTCTAGATTTTGTGATTTCCTAAACCAAATAAATATCAATGGTCCATGACTCTTATTGGTAGTCTCAGTTTCTTATATATTACATATCATTAGTCACATAAATTTTGTCGTTAATATTTGGCTAAAGTAAGAGCAAAGGATAAAATTGACCAAAATGTAAAACAATGAAGACAAAATTGACTACAAAAAAAAAATAGGGCATGAAATTGATAGATGATGTAAAATTCGGGGACCAAAATAAAATTTTTGCCTATAAATATGAAAGATTATAGAATAATTATTTTATTATGTTATAAAATATAATAAAAAGAAGTTTTCAGATATTTTCAAATAAAAATAAGTTTTGAGAAGTTACTTCTTCCGAAAACTTCGTCCTACTCCTACAACTTCCAATTTAGTATATATATTATGTACAATCATATGTTTTGTATATGAATTGGGTGAAATAGTGCTAAGAAACTTAAAAGTTATATAATAAAGGATAAGTTGAACACTCAAATTGATCTTCTATGTAAATTGATCTTTGAACACTCAAATTCTACTAAAAGCAACTCAATACTTCCTATATCACTCATTCGCTCTCATTCCCAAAATTTCAGTGTCACAACTCACAAACGTTCAAGGAGGTCTTGGTATCATAGACAATGGTTTAATGAGTAAAATGTAAAGCACTTCTGGTAAAACAATACTCGAAATTCATTTTAAGTCCAAATCTTTTCTACAGCCGACAGACAACCTCTAATAACCATTCATGTTTGAATTTAGAGATGACAAAATTATTTTTTTTTCATGATCATATCTTAATCTTAAAATAAAACTTTCACTTAGTGACATAGACAAAAGTTACGTGTAATATTTTTTTATGAAAAAAAAAATTCACATACCATGCGTCTACTATAAAACTTGATTAGAACAACTTAGCCCCACTTTTACTTTTGTTCTTCTTAATAACTTGACAATAAATAATAAAAAGAATATTCTTTTAAACTAACTTCTCCAAGACTTCTTATATTTCCATCAAAAAGAAAATTTCAAAACAAAAACGGCAATGCATAAGAAAGATCCAAAAAGAGTTGTTAACTGCCAAATAACAATCAAGAACAGCCAAGAAACAGTGAGGATAAGGTATATACTATTATTATGATATTATTATCATTAATCAGATAGCAAGACTGTGAGATTAACATCCATTTGATTCTTTATAAGTATATACCATACACAACAGGTTCAGGCAGAAGATCAGAAAGACCCTCTTTAAGTCTTAACATACCCTATAAATACTGGAAGACTAAGAGTGATCTTGCTCCATCCGATTGAGACGGAAGTCGCCTTGGTTATTCTTGTGTACTTGTACCTTGAACTTCTCTTCCTTATCTCCCCTCTTCACCTTCAGCAGCATGTGAAACTCTGCAGTATCATCGTTCACCTGGATACATGTTCAATACAACTATCATCTTCAGCACTTTTCATCTATAATTCTTACACCAATGGTTACCCTATGTAACCACAAATTATGGATCTTGAAAAGGGATGAAACATCATGCTTTCAATAAACCATGTTCAAATTTAACAGTTATTCCCCCCCCCCCCCCCCCCNNNNCCCCCCCCCCCCCCCCCCCAAATGCAAAATGCAGGTTTCCCTTGTAAGAGGTTCAAATCACTAAAGTCACTCAACACTCATCTTAAGGAGCACTAACATGACATCAAGAACACGTCGCGTTTTTTTATTTAAGAATTATTCTAGAAGTAAACTGCCTGGTGACCAAGAGGTCATGGGTTCAAATCTAGAAACAGTCTCTCTGCAAAGCAGGGGTAAGGCTGCATACATCTTGACCCTCCCCAGACCCACCTAGTGTGAGTCTCGTGCATTGGGCCGCCCTTTTTATTCTAGAAGTAACACTAAAGTTCAATCAAAATGCTTAATGCAACATTGTAGCTAGCCATTGAGCACTAATGACCCAACAGTGTTATCATTTGATAACACAAATAACATTATATGCACAAGCACGTGACATTTCAAAAAACCAGTTGAGCAGACAAACGACAGCAAGAAAATTTCATAGGATACATATCAAGACACTGACCTCTGCCTTTGCATCAACAACTTCACGAAGCTCATAAGGATAAAGTGAGTTGGACCTCTGCTGGATGGTCTTGACAGCATGATTTGCTGCATCCTGAACTTGAGGATCATGGCCCGGCACTGTTTGCAGTCCTGGTTGAGGGCCATCTGACAACAAAAGCAGGTCAGCAGCTTAAATTAACAATACATATAAAGGTTCATCTGTTCTATAAGAGAATCAGGGGTAGTACTAACAATCAGTAAACCGGATATCACAGAACTTTACACAGTAAATATGATACAATATTACAATCCTGTGAGCTTCTAGTCTTAGATTGTCAACATTCACTCTAATATATTACTGATTTTATATTAAAATATGACAAAAGAAGGCAAAACTTTTCAAGATGGTTTGCAATTATCGGAGACACTCCATATAGAGCCTGTTTCTACATTTTCCTAGAACTTGCTCATGTATGCATAGAAGTCCACAAAACTCATCATAAAGTCAATTCAATGGTTTAGCAATCTCTTGTTGCACTCAATACAAGATCCTATTTTCCAATCATTCATGAACCCATATTTTTCGGCTTCTTCAACACAATTAAACAACAATTCAACTTCCTCATGGTACTCAATCAAAACCAATAAAGTATGTTGGGGGCTTTTGGCGAAGTTTGGCCAATGTGAATTAAGACTTTTAGCCATACACAGCAATAAATAGAAAATAGTTTCACTTTCTTAAAACTATATAGAAACGACAAAATCCTCCATCAAATACTTAAAAATCCAGGACAATGCTTTTAACTTTTTGTTACAAAAGAACAAAAACCTCAAATGATGAATGATGAATCGTGACTGGGTCCAACCCATGTGAGACACTGGACACACCATGACACTTCAAATGGCAACAAAGAACTTCATATTTTTTCATATCATAAAGTCCATGATCTTCAATCTTCTTATGAACCAAAAGCTTTTTTTTTCCCAAATGATGATTAGTAGTTTAGTACAGTGATTCTAGCCAATATAAGATTGCATTTCATCGGCGTGACATCATAAACTGATGGTTGCAGTACAAATTTTCAACAAAAGGAAAAACTTTAAGCGTCCCTTTAAAATTTAAAAGGCTTGATTTTAGAGAATGGAATACCTCTTTTGACACCAAGATCAGCAGTGGTAAATGCTGGCACATCACCAGCATGCTTGAACTCTTGAAGTTCTTTGAAGTTCAACCAGGGTTTCACCCAGATCTTGGCTTCATAGATCTTTCTCTTTCCAGCATCAATGGCCTCAAGAGTAAGATGATGCAGAGTACCAGCAACGACCTGTTCTTGCGCCTTCACCACCTTTGCAAACTCTAGCAGGGCGTTCTTCAATCAACATTAAAAAAGAACCATTACTCATTTCCGAACAAAAATTTTACATGTGCAGAATGAAAATAAGAGTAGGATGAGAAAGATAGACTAATTCAAGAGGAAAACAAATAGTTCATTAGTTCCGCTTCTACATAGTAATTGAGATGCATAAAACCAGGAAAACAAATAGTTCAAGTCCGAGCCCTCATTTTTTGCAACCACCACAGAATAAGTATTCTAAGTATCAACGAAATCCATCAAAATGAACAAGAACCGAAACATTTTTCCTTCTATTTCGTCAAACCAAAAATCATTCGAGACTCATTAAAAATCAAAATCGAAACAAAGAAAAGCTAAAAGGCCAATCAATCAATCAACCAACCAACCTACCTACCTCTTTCTTGTTGTGCTCATCAACAGCGAAACGAGCTAGGGTTTCAATTTCGACGCTGTTCTGAGCACCTGGGGAATCGTGAACCCCTCCGACTGTGGCCATTTCAGATCGATCGAAGTCAGAGCAATCGGCGAGCGATGGAGGAAGGAGAAAGAGGAGGAAGAAGAAGAAGAACGATGGAATCGAAGAAGGAGAAAACGACGAATTTGTAGCTCTCATTCGCTTTTCGTTACTTCGTCAAGAAGGATTCTCGCTTAGCTTTAACGCGCACAAACAAACAAAGAAAGAAAAATCTTTCTTTCTTTCTCTCTATATAGACAGTTTTCGTTTTCACTCGCTAACCAGTCTTGTAGAACACACTATCAGTATGAGCGACACGCATGCTTGAAGTTTCGTACGCGTCGACTCACTATATTTTAGAATAAAATTACCTTTTTAGTCCTCATACTTTATATTAAGGCTAAAGTGTACTTTTGGCCTCATAACTTTGGCAAATGTCTCAATTTGGTTCCATAACTTTTTTTATTGCAATTTTGGTCCCATAACTTCTGAAAACGTCTCATCGTTGGTCTCAAGCTAATTTACATCCATGTTCTGTCGTTAAAGATGATCTAACATACTGAGTTGAATGATGATGTGACAAATATGAGTAAAGTGGATTTAATAGTAGATAATGAATGGAAATCATCTTGGGACTAACGATGAGATGTTTTCAAAAGTTTAAGGACCAAAATTGTAACAAAAAAAGTTATGGGACCAAATTGAGACTTTTACCAAAGTTATGCGACCAAAAGTACATTTTGGACTTTAAAATAAAATTACCTTTTTAGTCCTCAGACTTTATATTAACATTCAAATTTGTACTCTATTATTTTTTTAATCAATTTTGTCCCTAATATTTTATATTTTGATTGATTTTATCTTTTACTTTTTTTGTTGGTTGCCCAAGATATCCACAAGTCCGACAGACTAAGAACTAATCCTCTGCGGATCTGAGCAAGTGTATTAGTTTTTTTATGAGGAGGGTAAAATCTTGGTTAAGGATCATGACATTCAAAATAGATGGAAGGATTATTTTTCACAAACTCTTCAACGAGTGCCAGACGACAAGTTACAATTCAGAGGGAATAAGTAAGAAGAGGACCACAACTACAGCTTTTATCGCAGAATTCAAGAGCAGGAAGTGGTACAAGCTCTGAGAAGGATGGATAATGGGAAAGCAGTTGGACCGGATAATCTACCAATTGAGGTGTGGAAAAGTTTAGGAAGCAAGGGGGTGAGCTTTTCAATGTGATTTTGCGTTCCAAGAACATGCCAGATGAATAGAGAAAGAGTACCCTTATTCCTGTGTACAAAAACAAGGGAGATATTCAGAACTGCGGAAACTACAAGGGGATCAAACTCATGAGCCATACTATGAAATTATGGGAGAAGATTATTGAGAGGAGGCTGAGGGCTGAGACATATATTTCTGAAAATCCATTTGGTTTCATGCTTGGAAGGTCTACCACAGAAGCCATTTATTTACTGAGAAGATTGATGGAAAGATATCAGAGCGCTCATAAGGATCTTTACATGGTTTTCATCGATTTAGAAAAGGCTTATGATAGAGTACCAATGGATGTTTTGTAGAAGGCTTTGGAGAAGAAAGGAGTTCATGTGGCTTATATACTGGCGATTCAAGACATTTATAACGGGGTCACAATTTGTGAGAGAACACAGAGTGGAGCGACGAGGGATTTTCCTATTACCATAGGACTTCATCAAGGCTCCGCTCTGAGCCCATACCTCTTTAATGTGATACTGGATGTACTCATTGAACATATACAAGAGGCGGCACCAAGGTGCATGCTTTTTGCTGATGACATTGTCTTGGTCGGAGACTCCAAATGCGAAGTCAATGCAACACTAGAAAGGTGGAGACAAGCTTTGGAGACTTATGGTTTTCATATCAGTAGAAGTAAGACAGAGTTTATGGCGTGTAAGTTCAGTGGCAAAGAAGGGGATCCTACAGATATTGTGAAACTCGGTGATCATCAGTTACAAGAAGTCACAAGCTTTAAGTATTTGGGAACGATTTTGCAAAGTAAAGGGGAAATAGAAGAGGATGTTAATCACAAGATTCAGGCAGGGTGGATGAAGTGGAGAAAGGCCTCAGGGGTTATTTGTGATAAAAAAGTGCCGCTTAAATTAAAAGGAAAATTTTACCGCACGACAATAAGACCCGATCTATTGTATGGTATTGAATGTTGGGCGATAAAAGGGCAACATGAGCAAAAATTCAACGTGACTGAGATGAGAATGCTTCGTTGGATAAGTGGTCGAAACACGCCTTACGTGATTTGGGCATATGCAAAGAAGACCTTTAGAGGCCCCGGTATGCAGAGTTGATCAAATGGTAGAGAATCCTATAATCCGAAGAAGTGGAAGACCAAAGAAAACTATCCAAGAAACTATCCAGAAAGATCTAGCTATCAATAACCTTACGGTTGACATGTGCAAGGATAGAACACGTTGGCGTTAGTTGATTCATATAGCCGACCCCACCTAGTGTGATAAGGCTTTGGTTGATGTCGTTTTTAACAAAGTACTTACAAAAGCAGTTGCTAAGACCCCATACGAGATGTGGACAGGTAAGAAGCCTAGTATTAGACACTTACATGTCTGGGGTTGTCCAGCTAAAGCTCGGCCTTACAAGCCTTTTAGAAGAAGTTGGATTCAAGAATAGTAAATTGTAATTTTGTAGGATATTCTGAGAGGTCGAAGGGATATAAATTTTATGACCCTTCAACTCGTTCTATTTTTGAGACGAGAAATGCCAAATTTATTGAGGATGTTGGTCATAGTGGGAGTGAAAATCTCAGGGAGGTTACATTTGAAGTGGAATATGTAATTATTCCACCTATAGTTACAGTTAACATTGATCAAGTAGTTTTACCTGACATTGTTCAAACTGCAAATGAGGATCCTATAGTAGTTGTGGCTGAACCTGAGATTACTCCTATGGAGGAAGATAATCATAATGATGCTCTTCAACAACCTCAAGAGCAAGTGCCCTTAAGGCGATCCATTAGGGAGAGGAAGAAAGCGATATCGGATGATTACGTTGTCTTTCTTCAAGAACATGATTTTTATGTGGGATTGGACGATGATCCTATCACCGTCAGTCAAGCAAAATCTAGTTCTAACTCTAACAAATGGATTGCAGTTATGGAGGATGAGATGAAATCAATGGCTGATAATGGTGTTTGGGATTTAGTAGAGTTACCTGAAGGTAAGAAACCTATTGGTTGTAAATGGATATTTAAAACCAAAAGGGATTCACTTGGTAACATCGAAAGATATAAGGCACGCCTAGTTGCTAAAGGTTTCACTCAAAAGGAAGGTATTGATTTTAAAGAGACATTTTCTCCAGTTTCTACAAAGGACTCTTTTAGAATCATTATGGCACTTGTGGCCCAATTTGACTTGGAACTACACCAAATGGATGTAAAAACAGCTTTTCTCAATGGAGACATTGAGGAAACTATATACATGGTGCAACCAGAGAACTTTGAGTCTCATGACTCAAAGCATCTTGTATGTAGACTTAAGAAGTCACTTTATGGGCTGAAATAGGCATCTCGTCAATGGTACCGGAAATTTGATGATATAGTGTCCTCTTTTGGTTTTAAAGAGAACATTGTAGATCAATGTATATATCTCAAGGTCAGTGGGAGCAAGTTCATAATACTTGTTTTGTATGTCGATGACATATTATTAGCTAGTAGTTGCGTAGATCTTTTGCGTGAAACTAAGGACTTCCTCTCAAACAAATTTGAGATGAAGGATCTTGGTGAGGCATCCTATGTACTGGGTATAAAGATCTATAGGGATCGATCCAGATACACCTTGGGATTATCACAAAAGGCATACATAGAGAAAGTACTAGCTCGCTTTGACATGCAAGATTGTGCACCTGGAGACACTCCGGTGTCTAAAGGTGATAAGTATAGTCTAAAGCAATGTCCGATCACTAACTTAGAGATAAAAGAAATGGAAAAAGTCCCATATGCATCGGCTGTGGGAAGTCTCATGTATGCACAAGTGTGTACGCGTCCAGACATTGCGTACATTGTTGGGGTTCTAGGCAGATTTCTCAAAAGCCCAGGCTTGGTCCATTGGAAAGCCGTTAAGCGGGTGATGAGGTATTTACAGAGAACGAAGGATTTGATGCTCACATATAGGAGGACTGATCATCTTGAGGTGATTGGATACTCTGATGCCGATCTTGCAGGATGCTTGGATAGCGGAAAATCTACGTCGGGCTATGTCTACATGTTTAGCTGAAGGAGCTATTTTTTGGAAAAGTGTCAAACAGACACTTGTAGCTTCTTCGACCATGGAGGCAGAATTTGTAGCTTGCTATGAAGCATCAAATCATGCGATATGGCTGCGGAATTTTATCACGGGCTTACGTGTTCTTAGCAATATCGATAGGCCAATGAGGATTTACTGTGATAATAAGGCCGCCGAGCTATATTCCAAGAACAACCGGAGCTCTTCGAAGTCAAAACACATTGACATCAAGTTCTTGGCTGTGAAAGATAGAGTTCAGAGTGGCATTGTGTCTATAGAACACATTAGTGGGGATTCTATGTTAGCGGATCCGTTTATCAAAGGTTTACCACCCAAGGTGTTTCATAAGCATGTAGCACATATGGGAGTTGTCTTATTCAGTGATTAGACAATGTTTTAGAATCCTGTTTATGTTAACTTTAGCTTTATTGTGTTTATAGACATGTTCTTCATTATTCAATGTCGACTTGATGGTAATTTTATATGAATATATTCATGAATATATGTTTTCTTCACATATGTGCACTCTGACATTAAGTTTGGCTTTCTACTACGGGTTGCATTAAGTTTTAAAAGCTGTTGGGACTCTATGAGTCATCAAGTGGAACTAGTTGGAAACAGACATGATTGAGATCACTTGCATGTAGTTTTCATGCTACACATCTAGACTTGATCTATGTTGTTAGTTTCTTAGTCATGTGATATAATTAGGCTCAGTTTAATTTTATAAACGAAAGCTTGGTTTTATTCTTAACTGATGGAGCTGATAGACCAGATTGTTTAAGTTTTTAATTTAATAGCCATTATTTGCGCGCACTTAAGTTTTGATTATGTACAAACTTGAGAAAAATAAGTGGTCCAAGTGGGAGATTGTTAGCAATTTTCTATTTGGTGGACTCACATATTTTATTTTTTATTTGTACATAATGGGCTATTAAATATTTATAATTAGTCCAATTAATTTATGGATCTCATTGTTATTATTTATGGACTAATTATGTTATTTTATGAGTCTGGGTTAAATAAATAAATAAAATGTGTAGAAACCATACAGCCCAACCTTGTTGATGGGCCAAGGCTATTTGGGCTAGGTATCTCTAGGATTGTGGTTCCCCAAAGTGGGATAGTTATATATAGGAGTTAGTACGAAAAGTCAGACTAATTTTCAGAAACCTATTGTGTCACTCTCATATCCATCTTGTGAGAGGGTTTTGACAACTATCTAACACTTTGGAAGAATTCAACCCGCCTTCGTGCTGATTAGCGATGGATCAAGGTAGATTCTTTATTCATCTTCTTTTGTGATTAATTCTTAAAGTTATCTTTGTTAAAGATCATGATTTACAACCATTGATTTCGCTCTAGTGAAGCAATGGTGTTGCTCTCCCAAATGAAAGAGAATGGTTGTCTCCCCGATTCAGTGACATATGAAACAATCATCCATGCTCTTGTTAAAAATAATATGACTGATAAGGCAGAGGAGTTTCATCATGAAATGATATCTAGAGGACTCTCAACAAAATAAATTAAAACAATGTGAGTGAAACACTGCAATTCCATTTTCCAGAATTAGTTTATGTATACATCCATGTTAAGTTTGAATTGAAGTTACCTAAAGCTTGTGTTTTTTTAATTTGGAGAAGTTAGATTTAATTTGGACTAAGCTAAATTGGTTGCCTGTGAAGAATTTTGGATTATGCCATGTATTTATTGATGTCAACTTTCTCTTGTTGCCTTTTTTTGTTTTTAAAGACTATACTCATTCTTCTTTGCTGGTTAGGTATTCATAATATGCTTTATGATTTTGACTGTTGTTCCTTCGTTTGAATAATAGCTAGATTGTTAGTTTTCTTTGCATATTGTCTTTCAAAATTGTAATCATATCCAACCAGCAATCAAATAAATAACACCTTTTAACAAGTAAATAAATAAGCCATATGGCATATCCAACCAGCAATCAAATAACAAATAATTAAAATCACTTGAGGACACATGAAATCAGAAAACATTTATAGTCACTAGTCATTAATTATAATGTGGAAAGTTCATATCATATGATTATGACAACAATGAGATACAACATCAAACTCCACTTCAGGAGTAAAAAAGAAATTTGAGAACTTGAAATACAAGATATCTATCTATAATCCCCCCATCATACAAAGGGAAAGGAAAATTATAAGGCTCCAACGCAGCAAATAGACCCAGAGTGCTACAAAAACAAACAAAAAGATGTGTGCCATGGCCAGAGGCCAGCACCAGGGCTATTTTTAAAAACAGGGAGGAAAAAAACCTTAGTTTCGGATGAAACTCGTGTCACATCCTCCCGGCTGACGGTGATGAGCTGAAAACATGAAGGACATCTTTCCCATTCATCTCGCTAGAGAGGAAAAAGTTTAAGCGAAGGAAAAATGAAGAAAAGGCAAGTGATGTCACTGCATCAAATGACTTGTAGTTATAATACATACTACATATCTACATACATAAAGCATATTCCCAGTTTAATTCTTTCAATCAGCCCTTCTGTTGAGTACTATCCGCGAGTTCGGAAGATGCCGAAGAAAATGACTTTTCGGAGTTAGTTTGGGGTCACTTTCTGGCCCCAAGTGAAGCTTTATCTGCACATATAGAAAGAGTATAAGTCCTTGAAACACACATAGAATTAATCAATGTGGTTCTTTGATCCCAAAGAATACACTCTGCAATCTGCTTAGTCTTCTGAAAGTACTATCACATAGCCAAATGTTACAAATCAAAGATTAACCTTCTTAGTTTCCCTATGTCAAATCCTGGTATCAAACTTATACTGCCATTATTATATTATTTATAACGTTTAAAAATTTTTTAAAAAAATCAATTATCATATATCTTCAGTAATGTTCCGAAACTAGCCTTATCTATTGTAGAATAAGCCTTTTATCAATTTCATAATCTGAAGGTTCAAAATTCATTTAGTCTACCACCTTTGTTACAGTTGCTTGCAATTTCAATTTCAACAAGATAATAGCTACCAAGTTCTCTATTTTTACAATTCAACGTCACAAAAACGACTCCCTTAGAAAATGTTTCCCCTAAGGCAATAATTCTCTTTGGGAACCAAATAACAAATACTACAGTACTTTCTTCTCAATTTACATATCACAACACCACCACAATCAAGACTAGTTCAAGGCGAGACTGTTTGTAACAAATGATACATATACTTATTGAAGAACCAAAACCATTATTTGTCACTATAACAGTCACCAACACAATCCCTTTAAGGCTTTAACTATTTTTCATACAGGTATAGCTTAACAAAATTTTATATCTGTAAATTAAGTTAATGTATTTTCCTTTTTCCTAAACAGAAGTGGCAAGAACAATTGAAATACACTTTAATTGCACAAACCTCGTATTTTTTGAGCAATGATGCAAATAATGTTGCTACAATTTGGATGACAAATTTCTGGCCAACACAGGCACGTGTACCAGATCCAAAAGGGAGAAATGCTGCATTTTGATTTGGATCATTTAATACCAACGAGCTGAATCCAGAATTTTTATGTTGTTCAGTAGAACCTGAAAGAATGAGCAACATCGAAGATTAGTGAAAGAATGAGCATCATTGAAGATTAGTGAAAGGTTTTCTATGAAGTGAAATTTCACATTCCCTAAACAACTCCCAACCAAGTTACATGCAAATCTCAGTACAAGTTGCAGCTTATCTGCTCACACAGAATTCTACCAGCTTTCATATAATAGTCTACGAATTAAGATGAGCACATTTGAGAAAGACATTCTATTGAATAACACATTCAAAATTGAAACAGCCAGAATAATTATGTTATTTTTCTTTCTCCAAAAAGTAAGCAAGCACTACCTACATAACTTCAAGAAAAAAATGAAATCAGAAAACGGTAAAATACAAGCTCATTCTACGCCTATATCCAATAACAGAAACAAATTACTAAAGTATTTATTTTGGATTATAGAGGTTTGAACTGCAGATGTGAAAACTATCCAAAGTTCTCCCTACAAGACTATAACATCAAACCATTAAAATCAGACATGATTGATGTTGTTGAGTGCAGGCCAAAGGTGAAACTGGTGCAAGTGAAAGAGATCAAAGAAAGGAACAATAAGTAAAAACCCTAAAAAGGGTAAATTACACGTTGGTACCATGTGGTTTGACCTCATTCCACTTTAGTACCCTGTGGTTTAAAACGTGACACTTTGGTACCCTGAGGTCTCCACAGTTACCCTTTTGGTACCCTAAACAATTTTTTCGTTAGTTTTGGACGGAATTTGGCACGTGACCTGCACGTGGACTCACTAAAACTCAATTTTGTCCAACATTTTGCCACAACAATAAAGATCAAAGACATGCTTTTCGAAACCTAGCTCTAAATTCTCTCAAAACTTTCTCAGCATCCATCACCGAAATCATTCAAAACTTTCGAAAAGCATGCGTTTGATCTTTGTTGTGGAAAAATGTTGGAAAAAATTGAGTTTTAGTGAGCCCATATGCAGGTCATGTGCCAAATTTCGTCCAAAACTAGCGGAAAAATTGTTTAGGGTACCAAAAGGGTAACGGTGGTGGCCTCAAGGTACCAAAGTGTCACGTTTCAAACCATAGGGTACCAAAGTGGAATGAATGGGGTCAAACCACAGGGAACCAAAGAGTAATTTACCCAAATAAAAAAACAAAAGAAAGAGTACCATCCAATGCAATAAATGCATGATATCATACCAAATCCACTGTCAGGGACAAATTTTATTAAATTCAAATTTAATCCTTAAAAGATGACATTCCTTGTAATTTGACCCCAAATGACAATACAAAATTTAGTCCTCCAACGGTAAATTTACAATCAATTTAATCTCTCAAATAAATTGAGTAAAGCCGTAAAGGTAAGGCAACTGAAAAACTGACATATGTGACAATGAATTGCTCAAGTACACATCAGAAAAAACCCAAACAATCACACAAAATGGTTGTTTACTTACAATGTGTCCATTTTGAGATTTTTCTGAAAATGTAAACTGCAATTATCTACAGCATGTAAATATCACATACACATATTATGTCAGTTTGGCATTTATTCGGTCCACTTAAGCACTTAACTATCATATAAATAACTGTTAGTGCCATATTATTTTAAGTTCATTCTTTATTACACAATTTAATCAAGGGACTAAATTGATTAAAATTGAAACTTGAGGGACAAAATTGATTAAAATTGAAACTTGAGAGACTAAATTATTTAATTTTCATCTTTCTGAACCAAATTGAGAGTAAAATCATTTTTTGATGATCAAACCATTAGTTTACCCAAAAATAATTAAGGGAGAAAAATAACAAGAAGAAACCTGTGTTTGAAGCATCAAGAACCACATCTGATCCCTTTCCACCATTTGATAGAAATCGATATGGATTGAAATCACTTGCATCACTGCCCCAATTGGTGTCATCCATCTGTACCAACTGAAGAGGGGCAACAAGGACAGTTCCAGCTGGTATAATTACCCCATTTGCAAAGCTCAAGTCTGAATGGAGGATAAAAGTAGAGTATAAATAGATGGGTAATCGTTCAAATTCAAAACAAAAGCTAGTTGCTTTTTCTTTCCCTTTAACATTAACAAGAAGTGAATAACAGAAAAAAAAACTTAGTCTTTAACAGATAGATGAAAGAAGATGTATCAATTCAAGTGTTAAAAAGCAAAAGCTGAAAGGGATTCAAGCATTCAACAGTACAAAGAATACTTATGATATTACAAATAACTGGATTCCAAATCATGTTTGCACATCATTGGTGCTTTTCTAAAATTAAACTAAGCATCAAACAATGCTTATCTTATTAATTTTAGAAGATTATAACCATATATCTATATTTAATAAGCAATTTCATTGCAGCAGGGATCAAATAGGATCAAAATATAAATTGTTGTTGATGTAGGTACACAAGATGATTAACACACGGGTTTAAGTTAATGAGGGATATATCTGACTGAGGTACGGAAAGTAGAATAAAAAAATAGAATGAACATAATCATGATGTTTTTTACAAGTTGACCACAAGTTAGCGAATATATTCTGTTCCTAGAGTTAATCAGAAAATGTGCAAACTGCATAGGTTTGCTTTAAGTCAGTTGGTTTCTTCACCAAAGAAGCCCAAGGAACCTACAGCCTCACTAGATATATTTCATACAATATACAATATCAAAAGCTTCGGGCTTTTAAGCAATATCTCACCATGCTTGAGAGAACACCTCTGCAGTAAGGGCCCTAATGGCATAAGACGTGCAGATTCATAAATTGTAGCCAATAATAAAGGCATCCTGTAAATATCTTCCTGCTCATATTTCGATGGATTTTTCCCTACAAAGGTAATCTCTGAATAAACCTGTAATGAATAAAATCACTTGTCAAGCAGATCACGGTTTATCTAGATTGCTATATCCAGAACAGATGCAAAGCAATATCATTCATCAATTTAAAATCTTGTAATTATATTAAGACATGAGAATGATGGAAAACCAGATAAAGATACAATATTCACCACCACATTAGTGTACTAAGACAGTAAAGGGGAAAAAAAAAATTAACCACACCATGCTCAATAAAACAGAAAATTTCAGCACTCAAAAACAATTTAGTGAGTTTTTTAAAGAAGGAATATTGAGCACAAAATTATATTTAGTGTTGTTTCTTGAAGTTGGTGTCCTGTAAAACTACTGACCAGCATTATCAAAATTCATAAGAAAGCATGTATGTATGGCTTGTTTCTTGAAGTTAATGTCACATAAAGCTATTCAAACGTATATAAGCAAAAAAAGTGTTTTATGAACTGTTGCTCTACAGCACTCTGGTTAAAAATTTTTGTCAGAAGAAAATTGGCAAATAGCAGAGCCACTGAGCGCAATCAAATAAGCAGTAAGGAGCAAACACAGAATTGCAAACAAGGAGCATTCATCCTGTTGAAAAATCTAGAATTTTTATTATTATCTTTTATATTAGAATTTTATTTATGTTATCATTATCTTTATCAAATAGGATTAGATTAAATTAGATTAGATTATATTTCTTCAGTTATTATCTTTTCAAAGTAGGTTTAGGATTCCTAACTTGATTAGGAATATTTTCTCTTATTTAAGTCGTTGTAAACACTTTTGTTCAATGCCAATAATAATACAAATTTTATTATCTAATTCTCAACACATCCTGACAAAGGATCAAAAAAATTCAAACAGGTGTAGTTATAAATTAACCAGCAGCCTTCATTAAAAAGAAAAAAGGAAAAATCCCAACCAAATCTAATTAACCATCTAGGAAATTCAGGATTTTAGACTAGTCTTGTTGTTTTGAGCATTTGAGAGAGTAAATTAAAATTAAAGGACCCTTGATCAAGTCTACTGATGAAATGTATTGTACAACAAAAACATAGTGAAGAGATCTGAACCTGTTCCTGTATTGCTGGATGCATGACAAGCCGAGTCAATACACTGGAGATTAACGCTGCTGTAGTTTGACATCCATGATACATCACACCCATGATATTCCCATATGATTCTTCTTTTGCAGAATTATGATCATTAAGCCCACGAAAGATATTTTGGAAGCCATCATCAGAACAGCACTTTGCACCATGTGCTGTCCCCATTTCTATGTTGGATTTTTCACTTTGGACATTTTGCTCAATATGGTGAAAGAGCTTGCAACTTTTTCTGCAATGTTGAAGGATATCTTGAGTTAACGATTTCAACTTGGTGCATAAGCATTGGTACCTCCAAAATCCACGTCTCCAGAAGGGAGTCACATTGTAGGACGCCCAAAAACAGGCATCTTTACCAATCTTCATCAGGAGTTCCTCATAAAGTGCAGCCTTAGGCCATGCCAAGAATCCATCTCCAAAAAATGTTGTTCCCATTATGCTGAAAGCCATATGCTGGGAAATCAATCTACTATCAATATTTCCTTCCGCTCTGAGGTTTTCTATTTTGTCCAAAATAAAGTCTAAAACCGTCGAAGGAATTAGATCAGCATTCTTGAGCAATCTTTCATTCAATTCTGTCGCCAATAATTCCCTTCTCTGTTGCACCTGGGGATTTAAAATCAAATGCCAAGTATGAACAAAAAAGAAGAGCTGTTTGATCTGAAGATCCCAAAACTGCAAAACCCCAAATATATTGCTACTGGAGTACAAATCAATTGTTGCGTCCTGTGACTCAAATCAGAGACACCAAATTTCCATATCATGTGATTTGATACATATGAGAATCTTGTGATAAGCAAACAACTTATGTAATTTCTATTGGTGAGAAAAAAATAATAAAAAGAGAAGTGTATTGCTGCACTATTGCATCCTCAATATGGTAAAAAAGACAAAATATGCTCATAAGAGAAGTAAGACTACTCAGTGATAGATCACTAAAATGATTTCACATTCCCCAAATATATTATTGGATAGATCAAGTACTTCTGGAGGTACAAATAATAAATAATGAGTCAGTGATAGATTACAGCTTTAACTTCCAATCAAGATTAATCATGAGTACAAATAATAAATAGTCAGACATCTACACCTTTTCAAAGGAAGAAGAAAAGAGGCTTGATTGCCCGAAGGCTAGTCGAAATGCTTTCCCTGTGAATGGGAGCTTGTCTTCAGCCTTTAAAAGCATCTCTTGAATTAGCACTGGATCCTTTACTGACACCAGAAGCTGGGTAGGACCCAGCCATAGCTTAACAATTGATCCATACCTCTTGTGAGATTCTGACAAAAGATCTGAAGTTCAAACAGCAAAGTGTACAATCAGTTTGGTAAGTATTAAAACAAAAAGTCAGACTGTAATTTTATTCAATACCAAAAACACAATAGAATCTTTACTAGATTTTGGGGAGTTTGAAATATAGGCACAGGGTGGTTGCATTCTACTATAAGAACTTATCATTAAATTATTCTTACTACTATGAAACCCTATGAGTGTAGTGATCACTTATTATTATTTTTGTTTTCTGAGCTGATTTTACAAATAAAGGTGGTGAGGAATGCACCTAACAATTTCAATGGATCTTCCAGCTCTGACAAACCAGAATATTTCCTCTTACATTGCTGAAAAAGGTTTTCTTGAGTAAATATCATTATCAGTTCTTAACATAGCAATTAGTTATCTGTTTCGTAGGCTAAATTCACAAAGCCTCCCTCAAACAGGTTCAAAGGATCATATGCAATTAAACGAAGAAATTTCTATCTTTAGCTACACCTCTCAAACCAATATATGTGATCGATCCTGTGACCAGAAGCACACATAAAATATCACACCTCATCTCTTGTACAAAAATTTATTTTTTATATTACATCAATTGGGTTTATCACACTGTAATATGGTACATCATAATATCTCATATTATGATATACATGTTTGGTATTTTTAGTCCAATAACATAAATTCTCTTTTAAACTTCTTTATTTATCCCTATAAATTTTTTTAAACTACATCTTAAAATAATAAGTAATTTTTCTTAAGGAAAAGATTCGTTCATACTTTTATACTAAAAATTATTACTTTATAATTTTCATTAGTAATTAAATAATAACACTATAATAAAGAATAATTCTAAATTTTAAATGTCTAAATAAAGTATAAATTATCCAAACAAAAAGATTGACAAAAAATAATAAAAGATAAAATCAGCAATTTATCTTCTTTCCGTAAAGTATCCAATCTGATATTTAAGATTGGCTGAAAATTTAGTCTCATATCTTTGCTGACTTTGCTGAGTTTGCTGAGTTCCCGTATTTTTTCTGTTGTACTTTGGTCTAAGGTCTCAATTTAGTCTTATATCATTCTTTGCCATATATCTTCGGGTCAAATTACAGAATATCTGTGCAAAAAGGATCAATAGTTATTTGAACTTTTGCATCTGACCCAAAGATAATATACGACCAATTCTGCAATTGACCTAAACATAAAAAGACATGGGACCAAATTGGTAACATACTCAAAGATATGAGACAAAAAAATGTAACAAAAAAAACAATGGACCAAATTGAGAACTTGGCAAAAAATATGGTACCAAATTTGCACTTTGATCTTCAAGATTTAAGATCACGCAGGAAAAAAAATATTGAAATCGCAAACAGCCTGTTGACGCGATGATTGATGAAGTAAACCCAAAATCGAATGCAACCAGCAAAATCAACACTAATTCAATCAATAGGTAGAAGAAGGAGCTAATTAAGGAGGCGAGAAATCAAGAAAGAAAAACTGACCGGTGAGATTTTGCCGGGAAATGAGGGTACAGTGACCGTAGAAAGAGGGACTTGGAATCCCGGGAATTTTGTTGGCGGCGAACCACAATCGGAACAATCTAGCAAGTTTCGCGAGCAAGAGAAGAGTGACGAGGATGAGAGAAAGCCAGAGAAAAGCGTTGATTTCTCTGGTGAGGAAGTCGCTGAGGAGGATGCGAAAAGAAGCATTATTATTGCAAGAGGCGGATCTGGATTGGAGAAGAAGACCGAAGAAAGTGATTGGGCGAGAATCGCATGGTGATGATGGAGGCTTCATTTTTTTCTCATCACAGAGAGAGAGAATGAATGATTGGGGGGGTTTTTGATTTTCTTCTTCAGCTTTCAGCTTTTTCTTCTTCTTCGACTTCGTCTTGTTTCTGACTTTTCTTCGTTTGGTTGGATTCACGGACCGCACTAACAGACACACAAGGCCACGTTACTTGTCGTTACTATTCGCGATTCAGCCAATACGGTTTTCTAACTGACACGTGTCTTGTGGAATTTTGTATAGTATATGGAATGGAATATGCAATTATGGATGGATGGATATGGACGGAAAACTACAAAGCAAGATTTTTTTCTAAAAGAAGGCCAAATTCCCAATTTGCTCCCATATCTTTTGCTTAATTTTCAATTTGGTCTTATATCTTTTTTTGTTCCACTTTTAGTCTCATATTTATGGATCAGGTCCCATCTATTTTTCTATTATAGATTTGGTCTCATATCTTTGAGTCAACTTCATAATTGGTCCTCTATTTTTTTGTCTGATTGTTTTTATTTTTTGGTCCATTCATGAAAGAAAACAAATGAGAAACAAACCCGTTCAAAAAACGGGGGAATGGGGCTCATCTCCCAAGACCCACATAGAGAGATCTGGACAAGGAAAAGCTCACGACAGCAAATAAACCTCCTATTTTCCAAAAGGGAGATAAAACATACCCAGTTAACACACAAGGGTATGAACTAAAAGACTCCCTTCAACAGAGCAATCTATAAAAAAAAGCCCATAAAAACAACAAAAAACACATACTTGAAGATCCTGTTGACATTCTTCATAAAAGATCTTCATCTATATCAACCGATTGCTGCAGATCTGAGAACAAACAACGAAACAAGACATCCTCTCTGAGGAAGCTTCGTCGCTGTCATCTCTTCGGCGTGTAGACTGCTCCGATGGTCCAAATCTGATGAAGAAACCGTCCATCTTCATCTTCATTATCAACAAACAAAAAATCCTCTTTCTACAAAGAGGATAACAACCCTCTCTAAAGAGGAGAGAAACTCTTCTAGCAAGAGTAGACAAAAAAAGAGAAAGAGAGGAGGAGGAAGGAGGGGCCGCCGCCGGCAGCCCCTCCTTGAGGGATTTGGATCCTCTAGAGTTCCTTTTCATGCATTTCTTGTGGAGTTAGAGTAAAAATATGGATTCTATTAAATAAAAATATTTAAAAATCACATTTTCTCTTTCTCTCCCTTATTTTCTCTTCCTTTCTCTCTCATACTCTACAAAAAATATAGAGAAAGGAACTCTAGAGGATCCATATCCCTCCTTGAGAGGTGACTGTATAATTGGTCTTTTTTTTTGTAATAATAGAATTGGTGTTATATCTTTACACATTAATTGATCCCTTTGTTATAAAGGGTTTGTTTGATTTCATCTCAAAAACAACACTAAAAAAACATGTTTGATGACATTGTTTTAAAAACTCAAAAGACATTTTGAACTCTCAAAATAATTTTTAAAAAGTATTATTAGAGATAAGAATCAAATATAGGCCCAATATTACAGCAAATTGAATCTAATAACAGTAAAATAGTCATAAGTATTTTAAATTAGACTTTTTGAATGAAGTCTTGGAGATTGTTTCAAGCCATGACCGGTGATGTCCTGAAAGGTCTCAATTTGCGTAATTTGCTTGTTGTAAAAGCTTATTGGCTTCAATCTTTTGAATAGTGAAGAACGGAAGGTGCTCTTGTATGAACTTGCCTTCACTATCAACATTTTTTTGTTTACTGAGCTTGGATGGATGTAATTGGAGCTCTGAATAGTTTGAAAATTCTTAGCTTATGCCAATTAGCCCTCCAACAATTGATCATGAAATAGGGAATTACTAATTTAAAAATGTTGAATTTTGGCACTCCTATATATAATACTCCACATCCTCAATGGACAATGATAATCAATTCTATCTAATAGTCCATATTTTTTCTTTTGATAACTCTATGTAATTCTTACATGTCTTTCTCCATTTGTTGATTTTAGATTTTAGATATTATAGACATGGAGAGAGAGAGAGGGGATTTTAGATATTATTAATTTTGGCACTCCTATATATAATACTCCACATCCTCAATGGACAATGATAATCAATTCTTTCTAATAGTCCATATTTTTTCTTTTGATAACTCTGTAATTCTTACATGTCTTTCTCCATTTGTTGATTTTTCTTTATCTCATTATTTTATTATTAATTTTAGATTTTAGATATTATAGACATGGAGAGAGAGAGAGGGGATTTACTAATTTGAAAATGTTGGATGTTTGCACCATATATATAATACTCGATATTCTCAATGGACGGTGGAAATCAATTCTATCCAAGAGTCTATATTCTTTCTTTTGATAATTCTATGTAATTCTTACAAATGTCTATCTCCACTTGTTGATTTTTCTTTATTTTATTATTAATTATTAATTTTAGATTTTAGATATTACGGATAGAGAGAGATGGTAGGTGGGATTTCAACAAGGCATACATTAGAGTGTCCTTCCTTGAAGAGATGCTATGATTTTCATTGTGAAGCACCAGAGATATTTGACTTTGACCATTCAAATATCCAACAATTGTATCTAGCGAATATACCGATTCAACCATTGTTCTGAAAATCGGACCTACCAGTGGTCCGGTCCGACTTGATTATAAAAACCATTCTTGCAAAGAACCGGTCAAAAATAGGGAAAACCGGCCTGAACCGAACGTTTTTGGGGTTGAACCGATTCAGACTTTTGTATTTTTTTTTTAATTTTTTGGATTAAAATGATGTTATTTTAAAGGACTTTTTTTTCTTTTTAAGTTTAGACTCAAAATAATAAGCTATTTAGTAGTTTTGACTTCAATATTTAATCTTTAATCCTTCTAATTCTCATTTTCTTACGCAATCAAGCTTAAATTTGAAAAAAATATTATATATTTTTAATATTTATTAGTATATTTTTATTATATTAAATTAAATATATATATTATTTATTTAATTATTAACGGTTCGACTCCGGTTGAATCATTGAACGTTGAACCGCTACTTTGAACGGTCCAATGGCCGGTCCAGTTTTAAAAAATTTGGGTTCAACATGCCCTATTTTCCATTTAGAAGGTATAAGCTCTAGTAGCTTTATGTTAATGTGAACCTCTTTTTTCATAAACTGGATCATGTTTTATCTGACGAGTCTAAAGTCTTACCATTAGGTAGTTTGCTTTTCTATTTCCAGGTAAGATGTTAACATTAAATGAAAAGGATGTAATGATGATATAGTAGGGCTATTATCAGGTATCTTCAATAAATTTGCACTGCTTCCATCAAAGTGAAGATATATTTCCGATTGATTTCACTAAAAGATTTCTCAATATAATCTAGTGTCGCTTCAAGTTTGTTGAAAGACAAGGTACAAAGAGATCTTTTATTCAGTTTCTAGTGTATCCCCATGTGTTTTTTTTATGGTTACTGATGCAACAAAAAAAATAAGACATCTTTATCAGTCCATTAGATTACATTTTCTTTGGCCAACCAATCAATTAGATTACATTATTAAAAGAAAAAAAACAATTTTAATTTACATTTAGTTTTTTTTTTTTATTTTAAAAAAAGGAATTGACATGATAGATTTGTGTTTATGGCTTCTCTTTGGAGCTTTGTTCTTGGTTCTGTCATTTTAATGAATTCCAAGTTTATGAAAAAGAAAAACTAATATATTCTTGATTCTTCTCTAATCTAAATAATATGAAATTTTATTTGATATACAAGTGGTAAACCAAGATACATAAGTATAAGGCAAAATTCAGGTTATGATATTCAAATTTCTACTGTAAGTCCTTTTTTATCTCTTACTTTTAAATTCGCATATTCTCTCCCCCCACACTCTTACGGCCAAGGATCACTAGCTTTTGGGTTTAACGAATAACGTGTTGCCAGCTTTCAATTATCAAATTAAATATCAATGTAAATGAAGCCAGATTTTTAATCCAATCAAAGATTACTAGAAAAGAAAATGCAAGAGAGAAATCAAGATCATTACAATTGCTACAAACAAAACAAATTGCATTTCAAATAAGATAGACGTTGAGAAGCCAACATATATATATATCAATCATCAATACCAATTCTTCAAAATGACATACATAGATGGACTCTAAACCGAAAACCATATCTGAATACCCAAAAATAAATTGACTCTAAGCAATGTAAAAAAAAATATAAAATCCTCAATGTAAATATGGTTACTGCCATCAAAGAATGATGGAAGCTACCCATGAACCAAAATTTACCAAAATATCATCAAAGAAAAATCCTTGGCATTTTACTCCCAGTCTGTTGGCTTTCGTTTTCATCTCCCAAGTGAGTTCTTCTCATCTTAATTCCTAAGCATATAAAGCAAAAAAAAAAAAACTTTAAAACAAGAAGCGAGAGAAATGGTGTCTGTTAATTACTCTGTTAGTCATGCTTGTGGAGATGGAGATAATGGTAAGAAGAGAAGAGAAGAGAAGGTGGAGAAAGATTAAGACGGTATGAACTATGAAGAGAGGAGACGAGGAGACTTTAAGCAAACAGGAAAGTTTCAAAATTGAGGAAACCTACTATTTGGTCCCTCCTTTTTTACAGTTTTAACTATTTGGTCCCTCAAAAATTAGAAATGTCAACTCGTTAGTCCCTATAGTCTATCTCCGTTATCAACACTGATAACCTAGCCATTAAGTGTACATGTAACACGTTAATTTAACATATTTAACTATTTGGGACCACCTAGGCTTTGAGATTTAGGAATAATTTAATAATTTATGCCTTATGGAAGCTTTACGTGTAATACGAATATTTGCGTCTCACTCAATTTTAGGCTGATTTTATTGTGTTTGTTGGTCCGGTTCGGTTGGTTTAGGTGATTAGAGTGTCAAAGTGGCATTTAACGATGTCATGTAAGCATTTAACGTCCGATAGTTGACGACTATGATAAATGAGGGAGTAAATAGTTCACAATTATGATAAATGAGGGACTGAGTAATCCATTTCAATAAATGAGGGACAAAATAGTTGACTAAGTAAAAAAGGAGGAAGCAAATAATAGGTTTCCTCTTCCAAATTTCAAAATCTGTGTGTATTCTTAATTGAGTAAACTCTCAAATTGGTCCCTGGATTATTGGGTCGCTGACAGATTGGTCCCTGATTTAGGGAAATTGACAAATAGGTCCCCGAATTTTACTAACGTTAGTCAAATTGGTCCTTTCGTTAAGTTATCGTTTGGGAAGCCGCTGACGTGTCTGTTAACTGCTGACGTGGCACGTTAAGTGCCACGCTAGCAGTTGAAAAATTGGAAAAAAAAAAGTGTCAACTGTGCATTTAGTGCCACATAAGCATTAATATTTAAAAAAAAAATATTTCATCTATTATTCAAATTGGTCCCTGAGTTCAATTTTTATCCCATTATTTTCAATTTCCCCTCATTTCATCATTTTCATTCATTTTAGTCCCAAATCCTAAAATAAAATTGTAAAGTGTTCCAAAACTCTACCAAACATTTCATTTAGACCTTAAAAGTATTAAAACCCCTAAAACCTAAACCCCAAACTCTAAACCCTAAAACCTAAACCATAAAATCCTAAACCCTAAACTCAAAACCCTAAACCATAAAACCCTAAACCCTAAACCCTAAAATCTAAAACCCTAAACCCCTAAACCCTAACCCCTAAAATCCTAAAATTGTAAAGTGTCCCAAAACTCTTCCAAACATTCCAATTTAATCCTTAAAAATATTAAAAACCCTAAAATCCTAAACCCTAAACCCTAAAATTCTAAAACCCTAGACTCTAAAATCCTAAAACCTAAACCCTAAACCCTAAAATCTAAAACCCTAAACCCCTAAACCCTAACCCATAAACCCTAAACCCTAAATCCTAAACCCCTAAAAAAATTACTCTCTTGCAATTTGTTCACTAAATCCTACTTTCCTCTTCACCTTGCCCAAATTTTTCATCTTCATCATCCTCACAATCTCTCCTTCGTCATCCTCTTCCTCTTCCTCACTCTGTCTCTTCCAATCACAGAAATTGCAAATTTCCCTGACTGTACGCCATTCCATTCCATTCCACATATATAGGATTCACTATTATTCTTACAATTACCAGACTCACACAAACCCAGAAACACGCATATACTTACAATTTCTCTCCTTAATCTGCAGAAATCTTCGCTATTATTTCGATCCGATTTCAGTGAAAATTGTTCTCTGTGACTTCGATTCGATTTCGTTTTCACACAAACCCAGAAACACGCATATACTTACCAGACCTGAACGATTTCGTCTGCTAACGCCAACGCCAACGCCGCCGTCGACGGCGTCTCCTCTATCAAGAACTGATGAGATCTGGACTACCTCGTTTTGCCTTTGTTGCTGTGAGGACGACAATGAAGACGATGCTGAGATCTGGACGATTTCTTTTTGATTTTGTTTTGATTTCGTTTTGATTTTGTTTTTGCTTCAATGACGATGAAGAGATGATGAGAGATTTGGATTCGAAGATTGGGGTTGATTCGAAGATGATGGCGGACGATGAGAAATTTTACTTCAATGACTTTTTGATTTTTCATTTTCCAAATCTCTCAAATTGATGAAGATCATGAATAGATGATGAATGTCTGGTAAAATAGAAATTTGGCAAAGATGGTGAAGGAATGGATAATGAATTGATGAAGATGAAGATGAAGTTGAAGAAGATGAAGATAAAGATTAAAAAAAAATTATGGGGTTTAGGGTTTAATAAAATAATTGTCAAGGACTGAATTGCAAATAAAACCCACTAAATATGGGTTAGGATTTAGGGTTTTTAATATTTTTTTGGACCAAATAAAATAAAGATGAAGATGAAAAAAAAATATGTTTTAGGGGTTTAGGGTTTTTAATATTTTAAGGACTAAATTGGGATGTTTGGAAGAGTTTCGGGACACTTTACAATTTTATTTTGAGCATTTGGGACTAAAATGAATGAAGATGATGAAAAAAGGGGGAATTGAAAATAATGGGACTCAAATTAGATTTTTTTAGGGTTTAGGGTTTAAAATTTTAGGGTTTAGGATTTTAGGGTTTAAGGTTTAGGATTTTAGGGTTAGGGTTTATGATTTTAGGGTTTTAGGATTTAGGATTTAGGGTTTAGGGTTTTAGGGTTTAGAGTTTGGGGTTTAGGTTTTAGGGTTTTTAATACTTTTAAGGAATAAATTGAAATGTTTGGAAGAGTTTTGGGACACTTTACAATTTTATTTTTAGGATTTGGGACTAAAATGAATGAAAATGATGAAATGAGGGGAAATTGAAAATAATGGGATAAAAATTGAACTCGGGGACAAATTTGAAGAAGAGATGAAATGTCTTTTTTTTAAATATTAATGCTTATATGGCACTAAATGCACAGTTGGCACTTTTTTTTTTTTTTTTTTTTTTTTTTTTTTNTTTTCAGTTTTTCAACTACTGACGTGTTAACGGACACGTCAGCGGCTTCCCAAACGACAACTTAACGGAATGACCAATTTGACTAATGTTAATAAAATTCGAGGACCTATTTATCAATTTCCATAAATCAGGGACCAATCTGTTAGTGACCGAATAATCCAATGACCAATTTGAGAGTTTACTCAATAAATAATATACGAAAATTAATTATCGTAAAAACATATTAAACACATGTTTCTAAATAATCAATCATAAAAAAATATATAAAGTAAGTTTATGATTGAAGAAAGTTCAGAAAATTAATTATAAAAAAATTATGCAATTAATTATTAATTAACGCGACTCGTGTAATGAAGAAGCAGCCACAAAGTTTTCTTTAACCTTTTTAACTTGGGAGAGTTTGACTTCTACCAAAAGAGACCAAAGCGTTGTGCAAAGTGGCATTTGGTCAAACTAAAGTATGGACCAAGAAGGAAAAAACCCATCTTTTTTTGGGTCAATAAGAAGAAAAACAAGTCGGTGAATTGTGTTTGGATTTGGAAGCCCATAATGAGTTTCCTCGCAGGCTACTTATTAATTTGAAGGAAAAACGCAACAACATTAAGCTTATATACTACGCCAATAATTCTATCTCTTTCTCCTCCATATGTACTAAAATTCTTTGGAATTTATAACTTTGACGCAATATCATTCATTTCACACCAACAATATGACTACATTGAAATACTCACACTGCTTTGGAAATGTTTGTGTGGGGTGTCGCATTTAACAACAGGTTTTAGGGAAAGAAGATGAAGACTTTCTACACAAATTTAACAAAATTATTATTTGATAGGTTAAACATATTCAATGCATTGTTATTCGGCAAAAGTATTTTTTGGTCCCCAAACTTTTTATCGATTTTCAATTTGATCCTCAAACTTTGTTTATCATCAATTTGATCATCAGTTTCATATTTTGATTAATTTTATCCTTGCATAAATTATATTCAATGAATGAACAGTAATGTTGAAAAAAAAATTAAATATTGACTCATTGAAAATCACGTAAAATTTATCGTTAATAAAGTTAGATTAAAAGATAAAGTCAACTAAAATATATGAAACTTTGGAAGGGGGGAGGGGAGGAACAAAATTGGCAGTAAACAAATTTTAGAGAGTTAATTGAAAATTAAAGTGAAGTTTGGAGACCAAAAAAAACTTTTACCTTGCCATTTTTATTGTAAACTAGGCAGAAGGGGTGATGGTGCAGGAAATTTTGAGAGAAGTTTCTTAGTATCTCAGACAAGAAGATGCCCTCTCCTTCCTTCCCATTGAAGTAAAGGAGACAAGAAATAGAACCCAATCTCCTAATCCACAATTTAAAAAAAAAAAAAAAAGATATGCTTAGTGGTAATGAGAGATATACAGTTAACAACTGCATTTAGTTTTAAATTCTGTTGTGCTTAGCTGTCAAGTTAGTTTAGCTGAGTTGGCATAGTTAGTTTAAGTCTGTTAGCTTTCTGTTTTAGTCATGAGCTGTAATATTGGTTCTATAAATATCTTCATTGTAAATCAGATTCATTAAGTCATTTAATACATATTCTTTCTTCTTCATTTCTGATTCTTCTCTCTGCTATTACATTTTCTTAATAAGTGGAATGATCAACAGAAGAACAAGCAGGATCCTTTTTTGTGTTACATGTGTTTGTAAAAGTCGTCTGTGTAAAATGAATTTGTGATTGGCCATATCTGTCATAATTGTGGAACATAGAACTTTTGCAATCATGACTTGTGACTAGTAAACATACAAGGCATAAAGGTCAACAAAATATAGGATGACTTGGTTGTGAGCATTATGAAAATGAGTTATAACTTATAAGCTGATGGGTGAAAATGGAATTCCAATTAGGAAATTCACCATTACTTGCGTCCTTCGTCTTTTCATACCCAAACCTCACGACATTGTCTTTCTCTCCTTGATCAATAAAGTTCATTGTTGTGAAGTGGGCGTGACTCGACTAAATGTATTACATTGAAGTTTCTTGTGAAGTAACAATAAAACTATCCTTCAAACTTAACTAGGAGATTTCTGTAAGAAATTCATTGTAGGATTTAATAGATAACATATATACAATATATTCGGAAATGAACTGATTACCTATGTCATATTCGTGTCTCATCTTAAATGTTTTTGATTCGTCCTTAAGTCTTCTTTTCTACGCCATGAGGGCTCAAATGGGTAGCTCATTTATATTAAGGTTAGAGAAAAGGTCTACCATGACCTTATTGGGCCTTCCATTACGGGTTTCAATAAAATTTAAAAGTCTAAACTTTTATATAATATATGCCTTATTATCTCAATCATGTTTGATTTATAGTCAGGCTTTTTTTTTAAATTAGACCACCTATCAACCATTTTATTTTGAAAAACCAACAAAATATTCTTTATACAATTAATGTAACTCCACATGTAAAACATTATTCCAACAATTTCAATTCTCAACAAACAACTCTCCAGTCAAAACATTAACAAAGAACTAAAATATTCAGATTAGGTCCGTTTTCTTCATCTACCTTATGTCCATCACTCCAGTTCCCTGAATTTGTATAACCATTCACACTCAATCACCTTTTTGTTAGGAAAAATAAAAATAAATTAATTTTTTCTCTTGAGAATAAAATAGAACAATAAAATGAAATTGAAGCACAATCATCACACAAGAAATAACGTAGGAAACTCAAAACTGGAAGAAAAACTACAATTATTGTCAACATATAACCAAAATAAAACAATATATGAAAAATTTTATATCATATAATACTCTCTCCAATAGTCCACACCCCAAGTTACCTACACTCTTCAAAGCAATATTTAACTACACCTCACACTGCTCTAGAATAAGAGAATAAAGAAGAGTTTAGAAAGTCAAATATAACTTAAAGTGTATGACTTGGTCTGTCTAATAATACTTGGCCTTCTTTTTATCTTTTAAAGGCTTGAGACTCACCCACTCTCTTAATCCTATACAATGTGAGGATTTATTTTCAATCAAACTCCTATTTGGATATTTAAATCCTATACTTATCCTCTTATCTCTCATATTTTGAATTTTTCTTATCCAATGGAGACTAGAATAAGCTTAAAAAATCCAAGCTGTGAGGAGTCACAGAATTTCTTCTTCCCTCTTCCTTATCTATTCTTCTTTATAAGACACTGTCCATTTTTTTTTTCAATTGAATTGAAATACAGGCTCTTGGATTTTTTATTGTTACCTTGTGTGTTTGACAAAAAGCAGCATGCAGAAGCAGAACTTAACTATATATACAAGTCCTCAATGCTAGCTGTGTCACATAACTAGTATAAAATATGTCTCCAATTAAAATGTCATGATCATTACCTTGCAACTATAATTTCTATAATTCGAGAGTTGTATGTAGATATTACATATGAATGAAAATCCGACATGCACTAACGACCTTGTAGATAGCTGGTTTCAATTTGCACTTTTGATTCTGCTTTACTGGAAGAAGAAGCTGTGTTTGAAGAGGATCTTGCAAAAAAGGTTGGTTGTTGAGGAATCGGGAGGGTTGCAATCTCACTTTCAAGCATCATCAATATATTTGACATTGTGGGTCGATCACTTGGTTCATCTTGTACACATAATAGTCCAATATTTGCACACTTAACAAATTGATTTGAATTGTAATTTCCACGCAAACATGAGTCCATTAAATCCATCAGATTATTCTCTGTCCATAGTCTCCATGCCTGATTCAATACTTTAGCAGTTAATTGATAGGCATAGCATTAGCAAGTCAAGGACCACAAAAACAAACACATAAATATGAAACTTACATAACCCAGAAGGCTTGAAGTCTTATTGGATTGATAGAATCCAGTGTTCTTTTTACCACTTATAATCTCAAGCAAGACTACACCAAAGCTGAAAACATCAGACTTCAAAGAGAACATCCCATCTAATGCATACTCGGGAGCCATATATCCACTGCACAATCAATTTTTTAGATTTTGTGGAAATGTAACTTAGAAACAAAACTAAGAAAGGTCAAAAATTCATTTTGGTCCTTGAATTATAGGGTGAATTCTGTTTTTGTCCTCAATTTTTTTTTTTTTTGGTTTCATTGTTTGGTTTCCACTGTTATCTCTGACTAGGATAGTTAAGATAAGCGATTTCTCTCTCACACGTGGCCTAATATATGAGTTGGCTAAGAGAAAAAGAAAACTCTTCCTTATTAGTCACAAAGTGGAGATAAATTTATGGTTGATTTTTCTATTTAAGACTGAAGATTTTTCTCTCTCTCTCTAAACTCTCTTATTAATTAGGACACATATGAGAGGGAAATTGTTTAGGTCAAGTGTCTAGTTCAGAGAGTATGGCAGAAACCAAACACAATCATGTTTTGGGCTAATAGTAGAACAAATTGGAAAGTTTATTTGAGGACCAAAACCTAATTGACCCTATAATTTGAGGACCAAAACAAGGTTTTAACTAACTTATTAAGAAATAAACAATGGTTGAACTTACTAGGTTCCCACTATTCTGTCTGTGCTTGCTTCAGTCTCTTTTCCTCCAAATATCTTAGCAAGGCCAAAGTCTGAAATTTTTGGATTCATCTCCTCATCTAAGAGTATATTGCTTGTCTTTAGATCTCGATGAATTATTCTTAATCTGGAGTCTTGGTGAAGATAAAGTAATCCACGTGCAATACCAAGAATTATGTCAAACCGCAAATTCCAATCTAGCAGCACAGTTTGGGTCCGATCTTGAAAGATTAACATTAATAGTTGTGATTAGCAGTTAGAAATGTGAATTAACAATTAAATGATAGTTTTAATAAGTAGTAATTAATTGAAAATATGAAGCTAACCAAACAGAAACAAATCCAAGCTCTTGTTTGGCATGTATTCATAGAGTAAAACTTTTTCATCTTCTTTGATGGAGTAGCCCCTTAATCGAACAAGATTCCGGTGCTGAAGTTTTGCTATCAAAACAACCTCATTTTTGAATTCTTGTAAGCCTTGCTTAGAAACACTTGAAAGCCTCTTCACTGCAATATCTTGACCTCCAAGAAATCTTCCCTGAGAGAAAATTTTAGGCATACTTGGTCAATTAATTAATGATAAGAGACTAAATTATGTAGTTATTAGAAGCTTGGAGTTGGTTTGCAATGAAGTCAAATGAAATGAATCAATCACCTTGTAGACAGGCCCATAACCTCCTCTTCCAAGCTTGTTTGCATCTGAGAAATTCTCTGTTGCTGCTAGTATGGTTTCAAAATTAAAAAAAGGTACCCCAATACCTTCATTGTCTTGTCCTTCTAATTCTCCCAAACCTATCAAGCCTTTCACATGTCTTTCACTGTCATACAAGCTTTCCTGAATTCCTCTAACGCTTCCCGTGTCTGAACTTGGTGAAAAGAGAGATTTATAACCTTGGTTATCACTAAGATTATCTATATGTAATCTTTGTAAGCAATTCATAATGAAAAACTAAAAATCATTACCTTGTTTACGGGCTTTTCTCGCTCTCCAAAAATAGGCAAAAATACTGGCGCATACCAGGAAGATCATGCTTATAAGAGCTAAAGTGAGAATCAGTGGTAGGTTGCCCGTTGGAGGCTCTTCTGAACAAGAAGGAAATTAGGCACAAAACAAAGGGATAATGTCATTAAAACTGTCTAAAAGGAATCTAATCTAGATAATCTAGGACTGATTCAAATAGAAAATGTAAATATGTAAGAGAACCTTCTAAAAGTATATCATGTCATCTACCAAGCCTTCACCTATTAACTGAGGACTAAAATCCTATTTTAGTCCCTCTCATCTTAGAACATTCTCACTTTAGTCCCTCATAAATTTTTCTTGATAAATTGTTTTGTTATCAATGTCAATCACTCTATCTAATTTTTAATTAAGAAGAGAAATCTAAGAGGGACCAAATGAAAAAAGTGAATACTTGGGGGACCAGAATGGGTTTTTAGTCATTAACTGAGTGAAAATTAGAAGAGGGAAATGCAAGAGATGTATAGATAGATAATATAAATTGCAAGCTAACCTTTCATTGTACAGGTTAAAGTTGAACCATTCCACTGATAGTTAGGAAGGCAATGACACATGTTTCTTGGCCCTCTTGTCTCACATGTCGAATGAGGCCAATTTATGCAATCTGTGGAGTTACTACAAGCAGGTTCTAGAGGTGGTTCCCATCTAACTTCTATTTCTTTTTCATTATTACAAGTCACATGAAAAAGATGGTCTTCTTCATGGTTAGCATAACATCTATATGAATCATTGGTAGCTATTGCAAAAAAGCTGCTTATATTTGGATTAAAATGAGTAACTTGAAAAGTTTCTTCAGCCATCTTGAAGCTAAGTTGACCATTTAAGTTGTTGCAAGTGAAGTTGGAATACATGGGATCTCCACAATTTGGTCCTGTGCTTAGAGGATAAGGAATTATGTTCGTGCCACAAGTCTCACAAGATCTTCCATTCGCTACTGCACATAAATACATTTCAGCTGCTATATCTATATATCTGTAAATTCATCCAACTCATTTTTTTTTCTTTTATGTTTTATTCTTACAATTACAGATTCATGCTAATCCATTGCTGGGTGGGTAATATCTATTATTTTCTCAAATTCTTTAATCCCTGTTTATTTGTTTTGACCAACAAAGATTTTAATGCAGGCTCCAGTACATGGCCTTTAATATAATTGCTTTGATAACTAAAATAACTCAGCTTAGTATGAATTGTCTCCCTCTTTCTTTAGGTGATGTTAGGTATTGGACACTGTTAGAAAACTTAGTTGCAAAATAGTGATAGGTCAAAACCTCATTTTGGTCCTCAGTTTTTATTTATTTATTTCACTGTTAATCCAATCTGGTATTTGTCGTTATCAATGAATTAGACAATTGAGATGAATAATTTATCTCCTATACGTCTCCTAATAAGTGAGTTGGCAAAGAAAAAAAAAAACTTCTTTCTTAATCACAAATTAGAAAGAAATTTTTTTATTGAATTTTTTCTTTCTATGAAGGAATATTTTTCTTTCTCTATCTGCCAATTCACTTATTCGGGTACATGTGAGAGAAAAATCGTCAAGCTCAAAGAAGACGGTAAAAACACTAGATGGAATCACACTTTTAACTAATGCTAGAATAAGTATGAAAATTTGAGAATCCAAACCGGAAAAACAAAAGTTTGAATACGAAAATGGAATTCGTCTTATAATTTAAGGATGATAAGGTTTTGACCATACTAATAAGGATGTAGGCATATAGTATTTGCTCTAAATAGGATGGAAAACTAACTTTGCAAGGAAAAGATGAATATTTTAAGAGATTAAGAGGTTATATAGTACCTATATCTGAACGCTTTACCATGACAGAAAGATTATGACCACCATTATCTTGCCCTGTCTGTTCTTGAAGATGAACTAAATCCTTCGTCCAGATCAAGCATGGATAATCACGATCAATAGATGCAAGATATGAATAAGGTGCAAGATATGAATAAGCCTGACATTTGGAGCACATTTCAAAGCATTTAGATTGACATTGTTCTTCAGTTGATGCGTTGATTTTTATGTCGGGATCTCCCACTTCCATCATCACTAAGTTTAAGAAGGCCATGTCTTGTCTGACACATGGTGATAACGTTGATTCTCTGACACACCCTTTCTTCTCATTCTCCTTGAATCCTGGCAAACATTTGCACAGAGGTGCTCCATTCTGAAAAATACTGCAACTCTTAAAGTTGCCGCAATAATTATATATTTTGCATTTATCACTTGGCTCTTCCCAATCCATATTCCATTGTCGCGATTCTTTATCAAGCTTAAAAACTTGTATGTTTCCTGAAGAATTCATTACTAGTCTTTGACCTCGAGAATCAACAGATCTAGAATGTGGTTCCAGGGTATAGCTTTTGTTTCCTCTAGTGTAATTTACAAAGTTTCTTGAAGCATTGATCATCCAATGAAACTTGGTTTCTGATTGGAGGCTTTCACTTTCCCAGTAAGTCTCGGATTTGCCTTCTAGAATGGTGAATCGATCCTTGTTTTCATCACGCTTAAATTTGTAGTTTCCTGTTGCAGGGTCTTGTGAGTTATTCCAACACGTGAATTCCAAGTTCAGTTTCATGCCTGCCAAAAATGTGTCTGTTGGGTGATCAAAGCTCTCCCATAAGACATCCTCGTTCTCTCGCAATACTAAATTTCCCAAATCATTTAGCCTCGCTGTCCTGTTTTCTGACGAGGACCCTGTATCATCCAATTTAAACCCACCAAAATGAATCAAGTGATTTCATTATTTGGATAATTTTGTAAATATTCATCAATTAGATCAGTTCAGTTTGTAAATTTTATCTGATAAGTGATATCATCTAATTTAAACCAACCAACTTATTATAATCAAATATTATTTCAATTTCATATTATTTAAAATATATTATCACTTAATTTGTTTTTGGTCTATATTAAAAAGTGTTTTTTTTTTAAAAAATATTTCTGATTTTTTTTTCTAAATATTTTAGAACACATCTTTAAAAAATAAATTTTATCACTAAATATTTCAATTTCATATTATCTAGATGGACTGGATGAGTTTTACCTGTAATATTTGAAGACCAATAATATATTGTTCCATGTGTGTTTGTTACCACCAGATTTCCATCCTCTGCAATTTGGAGAACTCCTTTGCCAGCTTCAATGGGAGTGTCTCTGTTAGCAACCCATACAATTGTTTGTGGAAAGACTTGGTAATACCATATCCCCAAGTACGTCCTTCCTGAGCTGTTAACAGGGGAAAAGAACCCCATCTCAAAATTTTTTCCTTTTGAAACAAGGATCGATTCATTCCCAATTATCTTCACCCCATAATTCAAAGTATATATATCTCTCGCTAAACATATTTGAACAAACAGTAGAAACCAACCATAAAGGAAGCAGAGAATAATAGGTTGGACACTTGTCATAACTCTGAATTTTGAAATTAGCACATGAACCATTTATGTATAACCCAGAATGAATGACTTTTTTATCTTCTATATATGATTACAATTTACAAACCAAACATTTGATAGAACACACATCTATCCATACGGTTGGGATTGGATCATTTAGAATTGGGGAGGTAGACGACTCGTGCATAGTCATGCAAAGTCAAAGTCTTCGTCTTTTGAGTTTTGGCCTTTTGGGTATGTACGTGGTGGACTGGACTCAATTTGGAGTTGGTTTGGCTTTATTTTTTTGTTTCTACTTCACATTAGTGGCCATCAATCTAGTGTGGTCCGAGGACATGAAAAAATCCATATTCTATCATTGTCATCAACAATTTTTTTTATTTTTTATTTTTTGTGTGAAATACATTTCAATCAATAATAAGTGGTATACTGGTCCATTTTAGAAAGACCACGGACCACGGTCCACATAAGTGGAGATACATCATACATGCCATCACTTAAGATTCCTAAGTTATCACTTGCCCATTCCAAGAGGAGAATTCAGGGACCTATAAAGAAGAGCATTATATATATATACATGGTTCAATAGTGTTCAAATCTTATGCTTTAAAAAAGATGTTCAAATCTTATATTTTTGTCACAAAGTTCATTTAGCTTTGATCATTTATATATTTTTCAAAATATTTAAATTAGTTCGATATATTTCTATAATGATTCACTTTAGTCCCAAACTATTGATATGTTTATATCTCTCTCACTTTAAGTTCGAATACGATGAGTTCAAAGCTACAGGTTGCTTTTGACGAGCACTTCTTTATCTAGTTGGAGTCATTAGTACACAAGGTCAAATCAAGTATGAAAATTGAGCCGCTTGTTTTACAATCAAACAAGTAAAAGTTGGTCATATATCTCTCGTTTCAAGTTCAAATGCGATAAATTCAAAATTACGAGTCATTCTTGATGAATCTTTTTTCTAACTAGTTGGGACCGTCAACAAATAAAGTCAAATTGGACCCAAAAGTAGGTTTGAAACTAAAGAGTGAAATTTTATGAAAAATAGTTTTAAACCTACTTTCAGTCCTAATTTGATCTCTCATTTGTTGACGATCCCAATTAGGTAGAAAAAAACTTGTTATTAAGAGCAAATTATAAGTTTGAACTTGTTGAATACGAACTTGAAATGAGAGATATATAATCAGTTTTGTCTGTTTGACCATGAAACAAGTGGTCCCCTTTTTGTTCTCAATTTGACCTTCTTATCTGACCACCCCAACTAGATAAAGAAGAACTCGTTAAAAGTAATATTAACTCTAGACTTTTAAATTTGAAACGAGAGAGAAATAACCATATTTAGTAGTTTGGAACCAAAGTGAACCACTATGAAATAATGAAAATATATAGGATCAATTGGAACATTTTAAAAAATATATAAATTAAAGAACCAAAATAAACTTTGAAGTAAAGATAAAGGACAAATTAAAACATTATATTCGACCTATATATATATATGTGTATATTAGTTGGGCAAAAGCACTATTTTAGTCCTCAAAATTTATATCAACTCTCAATTTCATCCCCAATATTTTACATTTTGGTCAATTTTATCATTTTCTCTTAATTTAGCCAAATATTAACAATAAAATTTACATAGCTAGCTAATGGCACGTAATTGATAAAAAAAGAAACTTAAATTCTAACTCAGATTGAAAAATGAGATAAAGTTTGTCTTTAATTTATTAAAAGAAGTTAGTCAAAGCATAAAATTGATGAAAAAGTAAAACATTGAAGACGAAATTGACAGAAAAAAAAAATGGAATTGATGTAAAGTTTAGGAACCAAAATGGTGTTTTTGCCTATTAGTTGCACTTATTAGTTATTGTTTTCAAAAAATAATTAAAGCATGCAGATGTTCCCTAACCATTGCATCCATTGAATTTGAGAGAAATTGGTTGGAGTCCTTCCATTGAACCAAATTAAAACCAGAGAAAAAGAGTTCAAATCTGAATTGACAGTGAAATGAAAAAAGAGTATCTAGAATTTTCATGATCTCAGGCTGGGTATCTTGTTGTGTCTTGATTCTATTTGTAGTAGACGTTGATGTCCATATATTTGAGAGTTGAGATGCTTCACCCATATGTGTGAATATTCGGCTTTGGAACTAGCCATGAAAGCTGTCTTTATGTCCGAGTGGTTAAGGAATGAAACTTGATACTTGCTTGGTTTCACCCTCGCAGTTTGGAATCCATATGTGGACGCTGTCTCTATGATTTTGCCAAAACAAATAAATAGCTGCGTATTCATTATTCATTTATTCAACGAACCTGGAACACAGCAACAGACAGCATTTCCACTCTCTTGTCCCTTGTTTCCCGTGTCTCTTTCTCACTCTGTGTCCTCTAATTGCTCATACTACTATTCTTACTTAAGATTTGAAGTAACATAAAATAGATTAAATTGTAAGATCGGATCAAAGTAAGATTCTATGAATTTTCTTTTAAATAAATATTATATATATAAATGTGAATAAAATTATTAATATACATATATATTTGAATAAAAGGTATAAGTTTCAAGCTCAAATTCACACATAATCTTATTGGGAAGAAATTCAAAAGACAACATGAAAAGAAGAAGCACAATGTGAGAATGCATATTCACACCTAAAAAGATGGCGAGATGTTATCCAAGCCGACAACCTCTGAAGTTTGTGACGACTCTAAAACTGATGACCTGAACAACTAAAGATGAGAAGAAGGCAACTAACAAGTCATGCTCTCTCAAGCCCATCAAGAGAAGAAAAAACGGAGAAACCAAAAAAGAGTTATGACATTGCGATTGATAAGGCGGATTGAGAAAAGAAAAAATGAACGAGATATTTAGAAATTTCAAATTTAGATATCGATCTTACATGCGATCTTGCCGACACTGATCCATCCATTTATGAGACAAAATTGTTAATCTATGATTAACAAATTTATTATTATTTTTTTATTGTCCACTTGACATTTGAAATTTTGTCCGAATTAATCCAAACTTAATTTTTTCGTACATTATTTATGATAATAGTTTTTTAAAATAAATAATTATGTTTATAGAATTTTAAATTCAAAACTTTACTCAAAATAATATTAATTTTTTTACTCCTTGTATCAACTTTGAGTTGGCACCAAATTTAATATTTTTCCTCCTTTTATTGTCACTTTTTTTTTTCATGGGACTTTACCCATATTGTTGTTGGTATCACACGATTAATTACATTTTTAATTTATGACATGCGGAAGTATCCTGTTAAAATCAGGCATATTATTATGTTATCCATTATTTAGTTTTTGTCAATTAAAATTTAGGGTAATGCTATTATAAAACTCATCATTGTTATAACACTTCATTTCTTATTTTTTTCTCTCTCTCCTTATTTCATTTAACTTAACAAAATAAAATAAAAAAAACGATTAAATCTGACCATACACAAGATGATATTACGGCAAGAGATTAGGATAGGTTTATCAAATGAGCTTTTTAAAGCAAACCCCTAAAATTTATAGATTGTTTTAAAACATTTTTTTTAAAAAAATATAATAGAGATTGAAAGAGGAAGAGGAGGGAGAAGTTGAATTCCGTGAATTTTGGACCTTATCTGATGTGATTTTACGTACGCAGTAATTGGAAAGGAGGTGATAGGGGGGAAGAATGGTAGAATTGGTGTAGCAACGCCCATACATACATGAATAATGATACACTATAATAATACTTAAAAAAAATATATTTAAATACTTCAAAATTCAAATAATTAAGAGAACCCAAATCAGGTGAAGCCCACATGGGCAAGTCCCTATCGGTGAATTAGAAGGAGGCACGTCAGCAAATCGGAATCTCCACGATGGTTGAGTGCCACGTAGACGACACGTCATCAGGGTTGGGTCTCTAATGAAAAAAATATCCTAGAGAAGAGAGAGGAAGAATTAAAAGGATTTGTGTATCCACCACACAAAGCTTTTTGTTCCCTCTCCAGCATACACCTGGCATTCCTGCACACCACAAAACTACCCACCCATCTTGCTTCCTTACACCACTCTCTCTTTCTCTCTCTTCCTCATTTTACTATTCTAGCCCCCATTCTTCTTTTAATCAATAACTGTTCCCTTCTCTTTAGCCTTGTCTTTATCTTTGAGGGATCAAACAAAGACGTCATCCTTCTCTCTACTTGTGCTCCTATTTTACAAAACTCTCATTTTTTACATAATAAATATACAAGTAATTATTAATTTAATTCTTCAAAGTTTATTAAATTTTGTGTAAATTACACTTTGATACCATGTTCTATGGACCGATTTCACTTTTATACCTCATTCTTTCAAAAGTGACACTTTGGTACCATGTTCTTTGCACCGTTAACGTTTTGATACCATGTTCTTTGCACTGTTAACACATTTACCCTAACAAAGATAGAACACTTTTATCCTAACAAAGATAGAACAGGGTAACAAATTGTAAAAGAACCGGGTACAAAAGTGAAAGGTCTATAGAACAAGATACCAAAGTGTTAACAGTGCAAAGAACAGGATATCAAAATGCCACTTTTGAAATAACAGAATACCAAAATGTTAGGGTGCAAAGAACAGGGTACCAAAGTGTCACTTTTGATAGAACATGATACCAAAATGAAATCAGTCCATAGAATAGGGTACCAAAGTGTAATTTACTCTTTTTTTTTGAAAATTTAAAAAATATATATCAAACTATTAGTTCGATAATGATTTTTTAAAACCTTGTAAAATTAGCATTTGTATTGGCTCCTTCAGGTGTATTCCGTTGTATCTTACCTAGCTTTCTTATAGGTTAATGCAAGCCACCCACTTTAGAGAAACCGTATAATTTGGACTCCACAGAATAATATATTACTGCTCACCAATAGTGTCAAAGTGAGTAAGTACATTGTTCTGTTCTATTTCAGTGGCCACCACAAAAAAACTGCTACGTATACATCTAACAAAAATAAAGTGCTGAAAAAAATTAAATGAACGGACGAGACAAATTTCTTAAAATTCACACTAGTAATTTTCTCATTCCATTTATTTTTTTATTTATTTACAATCTTATTATTATTATTATTAAGCATTATCTTCCGATTTATCTTTTTCAATAATAGTTACGACAAATAGAAAAAAAGTATGATGGTAGCCAAANGTAGCCAAAAAAGAAAAAAAGAAATGAAGAATCTAAAATCTGATGGTGGAGACAATTCCAATAAAATTTTCTTCATTTTGTAAGGAGAGATTTCAGGGATTAGATAAATATCAAGTACAGTAAAGGGTAGTATGGGTATATTGCGGAAAACCAGGGATTATTTTTATAAGTTTCGACAAGTTGCACTCTCTTTCTTGCGCTTTCCTTCCTTCCTTCCTTCTTCAGAGAGTTCATCAATCTTACAGTTGAAGAGAGAGAGAAAGAGAGAACAAAGGCGAGGAGAGAGAGAGAGAGAGAGAGAGAGAGAGAGAGAGAAAATAGGATACGAAATCGGAGATGAAGAACTGTGAGCTTTGTAAGATTCCGGCGAGGACGTACTGTGAATCGGATCAGGCATGTTTGTGTTGGGACTGCGATGCTAAGGTCCATGGAGCTAATTTCTTGGTAGCTAGGCACTCTAGGACTCTTCTATGCCATGCCTGTCAGTCTCCGACGCCGTGGAAAGCCTCCGGTGCTATGCTCGGAAACACTGTTTCTCTTTGCGAGACTTGCGCCGGCGGAATGAAGAAGGTTAATCGCCGCGACGAAGGCGAAGAGAGCGAAGGCGATAATGACGACGACATCGTAGACACAGACGATGATCTCGACGAAGACGATAGCGATGACAGTGACGATGACGGTGACGACGACGAAGGCGCCGTCGGCGACGAGGACGGCGATAATCAGGTGGTTCCGTTGTCGTCGACGCCGCCTCCTCCGGCGTCTAACTCATCGAGTAGCGAAGAGTCGGTTAGCAGGTGCAATAGCGGTAGTAGAGAAGATATTTCTGAAACAGTAGCTACAATTTTGTTGAAACGAAGGCGTCACGATGCGTCGGATGATAATGATTACCAGGTTTTTGATTCGTTATACTTTTAACAATTTCATCTGATTTTTTTACATTTATTCTTTGATCTAGATCATTTCATGGATTTGGAGCTGAATGAACCATTAGTAATGATTTCGTAATGTTGATTTTTGATCCTTTTCAAAACAGGATGGCTCAAAGCGTCCGAGTACTCAACGGAGGATTTCTGGGATATCGTACGAAGGCAGTGACGGAATATCCACAGAATCGTCGGAAGGCGAAGAAATTGAACCGGCGACGAATTCGGCATCGTCAAAGGAGTCTCCGGCTAGATTTGACGGCTCACATGGTTCAAGTGACGACAAAACTACAACCGAAGCCGTTTGATTTTAGAATTCGGAATATCATAGAGGAACGATCAAGGTGTTAGCCTAAGATATATATTTCTGAAATTTTCACTAACTCCTCCTAACGACAGTCTTAGTTTTTGACCATTCCATTAATTGTATTAATGAAGGTTTTTATCTTGGTGCTTCAAAGAGAAAGATTGTATTGAATTGTGTTGCCAGCGAAACTTGTAGCTTGCAGCCTTGCATACTTTTTTTTTTTTGTTAATGTAAATCATCATTAAAAAAAATTAAAACAGTTCTATTTTTTATTAGGAGCCGAAAATCTGTTTATTCTTGTCAAAAGGAAATGCCTAATAGGAATTGACTGGTTGCAATCAAATCAGATTATAAAAAGAATTAGGTAGCATTAGTCTTGAGCTGGTAATATCTTCTTGTTTTGCATTAAAATAATTGAAACTTTTTCAAACATTGGGTTTTACGTGTCAAATGAAGATGCCCATTGCCAAAGACGGGATATATGAAGGATCCCCCAAATTATTAAAATATTGAAAAATGGTAAAACTTTGGGCTGTATTTGAAGGATTGTAAGAAAGGAGCAAAATTGAAACAAGGACAAAGGAGTGTCAGAAAATGCCATACTAGTAGTAGTGTAGTGGTGTGAGACGCAAACAAACAACCCGATCATATGTATGGATGTAAGTTATGAGATAGGCTTAAAGAAGAGGGGGTTGAAGAAGTATTGTAGTAGTAGTTGTAGGTGGTTTTGCTTTGATGGGGGAGAAAATGCGTGTCATGCTCTACAACCTCACAAAAGCACATGAATTATGAAAGCCCACTCAATTCACAATTCCAAATTTGGGTATACCATGCTTGTTTCATTTGCCACCGGCTTATCCTCTACATGCTACATGGTCCTACAAATAACTACAAGGCCATTTTGGTAACTTAACTAGTGGCTTCAGGCTTCATCTATTTGCTTCCTTCCTTGCTTCACTTAAAACTTTTTTTTTTATAGAAAGCTTACTATTTAGTTTTTGATTTTTTATTTTGAAAACAAATCAACTTTTCAATAATCAAAATATATTATTTTATTCTTAAAATATCTCAATTGTCAATAATTTAGTCTCTATTATGATTTGGTACTTGAATTTGAACAAAATTTAATCCAAGAGACTTATCAAGGATATGACATACTTTCAAGTTCTATGAGCGTTTGTAGAGATATTTACAGATTAATATCAGTAAAATCCTCACATCAGCAGCGAGACAACCTAGTAGATTATTAACCAACATTTTACCAATTGGACTAATATTTTTTTGGCTTCATAGTCAAAGTATTTATTATTTTCTTGTGGTGAAATTTTCATTTAAGAATAAACTGTCCACCATAGAATATTTTTCTTGGTTTAAAAGTGATATTTGAATGCTGATCACTTAGTTCAAAGACTAGGTAATGAATCATTAATTAAATCGCAATTGTGTGGTTGACTCATGCTTTAATTTATTTTAAGAGGGAGATATTTTTTAGTATTTTTAATATATTGTGTTGAGCAGATATCTGGGAGATGATCATCCTCACCACACACGAAGGTTCGTTAGTTGGATAATTATGGTTGTTATTAATTAATAGAGAAATAAATATTAATTTAATTGCATGATACTTTGAATACACTGTAAGAACAAATGATGGCAGGCCAGGCATCACAATCAAGTGGGGAGGTAGTAGAAGAGAAGAAGGCTTTAAAAAAAGCATAGATGGAATGGGAATTCAACTTTATAGAAATCAGACACAAAAATCTTACTACTTTATTTATACAAATAACAATAAAGAATGCATATAATAAGAAGTCGTACTTGTAAGGCTTATGGGCCTCAGAAGAGGATGTGGACGAGGGAGGTTGTCTCAGGAATCAGCCATATATCAAACCCTCCAAGGAGAATGAACACTTGGTTAAGAAGGACTAAGCTTGTCTAATCATATTAATATGTTTATTTAAATGGGTGGTTTTTATTTAATTTACTTATTTTATAATATTGAGAGATGTAATCGAGGCACCAGCAAGTGTGAGTGAAAAATATTAAACAATTGCATTTTGGTGCAGAGATAGAGAGAGAGAGATGAACCCAAAAAAATGAAGGATGTGGCCGAGATTTATTGGAATGCTTGTGTTATGTGGTTGTGCTCATTTCATCCTTCTTTCTTTCTTTCTTTCTTTCTTTTCTATTTTTATTATCTTTTCATCTTTCACCACTGTACACTGACCGCGATATTTTCATTACTCAAATTTCCCTCACCAATCATCTCATTTCTCATCTACTTGATAACGACAATAGAATTTACGTTTTTTTTTTTTTAAAAAAAAAATTACACTTTTGGTCTGCTATATATTTAGAATGAATTTCAATTTAGTCCTCTATTTTATTTTACAAAATTAATTATATATTTCTCGTTTCAAATTCAATTTAGTCCTCTAAAACTATGCGTTACTTTTTACTAATGTTTTCTTTGTTCAATTGCAGTTACCAGCAACAAATCGAGTTTGAAAGTGAGCAGCTAATTTTATTATCAAAGAAGTGAAATTAATCAAAACTCTTTTCATTTAAGTCTGAATACACGAGTTCAAAATTATAAATTATTTTAAACTAATCTTTTTTTCTATTCAGTTAAGACTATCGATAAATAAAATCAAATTAAATTCAAAAATAGAATGAAACAAAAAAAATATAAAAATATTTAGGACCAAATTTGGAAAAAATTAACAGACTAAATCGAAATCACCCCAAACATATAAGAGTAAAAGTGCAATTTGACCATTTTTTTTACATATATTTTCATACATCCACTTAAAAGTTAAAATCACTCCTTTTTAACCACTCATTTAAAAAAAAAAAAAAAAAACTCATTTAAAATTTTTTTTTTTACAAAACTAAATTTGGACCATTTTGAAAGGCAGGAAAAGGTAGAAGAAACATGAGGAGTAAGGTAGTGAATATTACGTAAGTGCCCCTGAAACAGTGGGTTACCTCAAAGTAATATTAATGGATGAGGTTACAGCTTGCTTTCCGTTGTAGGAAGTAAGCAAATGCCTGTCTCTGTGTAAATGTCACTGTGTCCCAAACAAAGCCTGAAATGTGAAATCAATAATGTCCATTAAAAGAATCATGTACTGCACTTTCTCTGACTTCTTCATAGCCACTCACTTCTCTTCTCATGACGACACTCATCCCTCCAACCAGCAAAAATCTTCTTTTTCAAAGAATCATGTGCTGCCTCTTCATTTTAGTCTTTAAATTCAATTTTGTTTCTTTTTTTTTTTTTAAATTTTGATCTTAGAATGAATTATAAGATGAATTTCACTATTTGTTCAAAGCACGCACACCCAAGTGTTTTGTTCAATGTTGATAGTCCCCACATAATATATGAATGTGTGTAAATTGGAAGAATGAAAGAATAGGTAGGATGCTTCGTGTATTCGCATTTTGGAGTGATGAGACTGCCAAGCTGCCTCTTCATTTTCGGCAACTTCGGAACCACAAGAATTTTGCTTCTCGCTTCGCCACCTTATAATTTTAAACCAATCCAACAACCATCCCTCCCTATAACGTTGACTAAATTGGAAATTTTGACATCAACTGCAAGTTTTTGGCACTAACTAATCTATTCCACGAACCCATAAACACTCCAACCAAATTTAACGGCAAAACACCATTTCGTGCCTCTAACGTTTGTGGTGATTTTCAGTTATGCCCTTAACATTTCATTTGTGTCAGTTGTGCCCCCAATGTGAAAGGTTAGTTTCAATTATGCCCCTATTTTCAATCATCCACAAAAAAAATTACCATTTTCGCACGATTTGAGCTCGGTTTTGATCAGATTTCATATGAGTTTTAATTTTCGGACATCACAAACTTGATTCTTTGGATCAATTTCAAAGATTAAGCTCAAAATAGCCCCAAATCTGAAGAAAATCGGACCCGATGAACCCTAAAATGGACCAAAACGAAATGCAGCAAAACGAAGCATTTTTCTCAAAATTTCCATGTGCAAAATGATCCTTAGGAGCCGAAAATGAGTACCTATAAACTCATTTATCAAAACAAACTGAAACGAACACGAATCTAAGCTTAAAAGTTCTGAAAAATGGTACACTAACGAGGGTGGGGGCATAATTGAAACTAACATTTCACATTGGGGACACAACTAACACAAATGAAACGTTAGGGGCATAACTGAAAATCACCGCAAACGTTAAGGGCACGAAAGGGTGTTTTGCCAAATTTAACATTCAAAACGTAAGATAGATGTTTTTATTATCACCTAAGTGTAATTTTAGTCTTTATCTTTAGGGTAAGTTACAATCTAATCCTTTCTCTTCTTTTTTTTTTTCAATTTTGGTTCTATATCTTTTTTTTTTTGTTCAAATGGAGTCGTACAAACAAAGTTAAATTGAGCTTTGAAAATGAGTTATTCGTTTCATAGTTAAACGAGCGAAGTTATAAGTCATATATCTATCATTTCAAGTCTGATTGTGTCAAATTTGGAGTTATAAGTTACTTTTGAATTTTTGATAAGTTTTTTTTTGTCCAGTTAGGACTATCAACAAATGAAGTATATCAGACTTTTTTTGTTCCATAAGCACTTTAAGAACTGATTTGTTGATGATCTTAACTCGACAAAAAAGAACTCATCAAGAGTAATATATATATATATATATGAATTCATCACAATAAGATTTGAAACGAGATAGATATATATGACTAATTTTTTTTTACTGTGAAATGGTCAACACACTTTTGGAGTCCAATTTGACATTGTTTGTTGACGACCCTAACTGGACAAAGAAAAGACTTGTCAAGAATAACTTGTGTCTTTGAACTCTTCATAATCGAATTTAAAACAAGAGAAATATGACTATATTTTGTTTTTGGCCCGAAAGATATGATTATATTTAGTTAATGAAACTAAGGAGTAAAAATTTTCGAAAAGATACAAGACCAAAATTTTGGCCTTTTATTATTTTTATAAAATACATTGAAATATTTTTATTTTTATAAAATAAATACTTTCCAACAATATTAATATCATCATTTAATAATAATAATAACTTAAAAAAACATAGGAAATATCTCATCAACAAACATCTTTTTGAAAGATTAATTAAAACATTGTTTTGGTTCTTCTCATATTTTTCAACCAATGTGGCTTATGCTCATGTGCATGAGACTAACCTTCATCTTTATTTAATTATTCTATATTTTCACAACTTCACATATATACTCTTGGCTCTTATTTTGAGAATAAAAATAGAATAATAAAAATTTGAAGATTAAAATAAAATTCACCCTACAATTTGAGGACCAAAATGATTATTTGCCCTTATTTTTATTAATACAAGCATTGAAACGAAAATAAAGGTTTAGTCCATTTTTTAGATATTAAAAATTGAAACAAAAAAATGAATTCTAAGAAATAAAATTAAAAGTCGAAATAAATTTTTTTCTTAAATCAAATTCACACTTCAAATAATTAAATTAAAGCTTATATTTTTCAACTTTCTAGCACTGAACAATTTCATCTTTTTGGTTGTGATATTCTATTACAAAATTATTAGTAGTGGAGAAATGAGTAAAAGGAAACATCATTGTGATTTGTGAGTGTAGTTTGGTTGAATATTACTAATTAGCTAGGCGTAAGGAAGATGAGATGGAGTAATATGTGGTAAAAATGATCATCTTGTTGGAGATGGGGCGGTGAGTAAGTAAAGTAAATCAATTGTGGTCCAAATCCAATATATGTGGTAAATGATGCAACTCACATCACGAAACTTATTTTATTAGTGCCTGCTAAATGCTAATAAGCAATAAGACAACATATATAAACCACAATAATAATAATCAACACCCACAAATTACTTCATATCCTTTCTCGATCAAACCTAAACGCTATCCACCAAATTGGGTGACAACTAACAACACCATGACAATCTGAGAGTGATACTCACCCTTCTTCACTAATGCACACTTCATGTACTTTTTAGTTGATGAGAAAAGCAAAGCAAGCATATAGTGACGCACCATGACTGTTAATGTTATATTGTTGGTAAATGAATTCTTTCACAAAACCCAGCCAGCTCCGCTCTACTTTTCTTCACCTATAATATGTTGGATATATATCCACATCAACTAAGGCCTAGTTAGGAAATCATCCAAACTTCATTTGGACACTATTTCATTGATAAACAGTGCAAATCACTGTTTTTCTGTAAAACAAAATTATCATTTTATTGACAACATTATTGCATTCTCTATTATAATTATTATTGTATTCTTACTCATACGCTTATACTTACCTATATTCTAATATAAATATAAAAAATTATTAGGAAAAATAGTAATTTTATATACCATCATTTATTCCACTTATAATATTCTCTCTTGATCCATAATATTTTACCATTTTTTTTCACTCACACCCCTCTCTCTCTCTCTCACACACACACATATATTATATAATTTATATTAATTTAATTTAAAAATTATTTTTGTTCATTTGCAATGTTGTTATTTTTTTGTCTCAGTGTTCTTCTATTTGTTTGAGTAAAATATACAATTAAATTCCTAAATTTTTTTAAGATACAATCTTCTTTTATTCCTGTTATTTAAAAAAATTAAGCAAATTAATTATCTTCACTTTTGTAAGTATTTTGGTCCTCAAATTATGAAATTAGTTTCGTTTGGGTCCTAAAATTATTTATGGATTTTTTTTCCTCAAACTACGAGATTAGTTGCATTTTTTGTTCGCAAACTATTTTTTTGTTATATTTCATGTCCAAAATCATCTGATTTCAACCTTACTATATTTTTGTAAGTAAAATATACAATTCAATCCTCAACTTTTTTTATGATACAATCTTACTACACTTTTTGTAAAAATTAAAAAAAAATCAAACTAATTTATTATCTTCCCTTTTGTTGGCATTTTGGTCCTCAAACTATGAGATCAGTTTCGTTTGAGTCCTAAAAATATTTCTGGTTTTGTTTTTTTCTCAAATTACGAGATTAGTTCCATTTTGGTCCGCAAACTATTTTTTGTTCTATTTTCGTGTCCAAGATTATCTTATTTCAACCTTCCTTTTTTTTGGACTAAAATATACTATTCAATCCCTCAATTTTTTTTAGGTATAATCTTTCTCTATTCCCGTAACTACATTGTTTTTTTGCAAAAAATTTATGATCTTCACTTTTGTAGGCATTTTGGTCCTTAAACTATGGAATCAGTTCCATTTGAGTCCTAAAGCTACTTCTATTTTTGTTCTCAAACTATGAGATTAGTTTTATTTTGGTCTTCAAACTATTTTTTATTATATTTTTATGTCCAAAATATTTTGATTTCACAAGTTGGAGACAAATTTATCGTGCATTTTCTTTATTGATATTTTGATCTGTCACTTTATTTTTTTGGTCATTGAATTTCAGAAATAAACCCGATCATTGGTGATTGCGATTTTCTACGAGTACTGAGTTATAATTTACACATTTTAAGGACTCATAAAATTATGGACCAAATTGTACGTTTACAATAATTTTCATGTTATTTGCATTTTGTTCCCATCATCTCATTTCAGATGCAAACCACCATTCCAAAATTTATCATTAGCACAAATTCTTAGATTATTTCAATCAACCAAAATCATTACATACCCTTTTATATAATTTTATAGGATTTATCTAACATGTGCCCTTAAGGCACATTTTTAAGTTTCTTCTGATTGGTTAGTAGAGCATCTCATATCTTGAAATCTACGAAAGTTCATTTAAAAGATAATTTTTAATGTTTGAAAACTCAATTGACCAATAAAAAAAAACCTTAACATGTGCCATGAGGGCACATGTTAGAAAGACCCAATTTTATATTCTATTTGACATCATTTATTCTCAAATCATCAAAACACCAATTCATTATTCCATTTCATTTCACTACTCCAACATCTCATCTCATTTCATAAAATAAAATGAAATGGTTTCCCAATCAAACCCTAAGAAAAGAATTTACACAGAATAGTATTGAATTATTGAAGTCGCCAACAATATGGTCTTATGGTCAAAGTTATGATTAAAAAATATAAATTCAAGGATAAAAAAATTTAAAATCAATTCTAATTTACGGATCAAATTATTGATAATCAAAATATTTTAAAAATCAGATTATATATTTTAATTATTTAAGGCCAAAATGCAAGGAACCCCTTGAACTTTGGGGCATGTATGCATTACCTCCCTGAACTTCAAAAGTGCATAAATTAGGCCCTGAACTTTAAATTTGGTGCAAGTCACCTCCTTCTATTGAAATTCTGTCAAATATTTAACAGAATCCTGAGTCAACGTTTCTTTAATTTAGCAAACTCATTATATTAAAAGCCACCTCACCTTAATTTGCCAAGTCATGTTGTTTTTTCTTTTTAGGTTTTGCAATTCTTGAAAGCTTAATACATAGTACAAAAAACCGGATCGGACCGGACGGTTCAACTGGTGACCCGGTGAACCGGACATCAGACCAGTCCGAAATAAGAAAAATATCGTTCTGCATTTGACCCGGCCAGTCACCGGTTCAACCGGCGGTTGAACCGCCAGACCGGTGAACTGTGAATCGGTTTGACCCCGCAGATTTTGCAAAAATTACATATTGACCCCAAAAAATTTTCAAAAAAATTATAAATTGGTCCTTGGATACATATTATCTAGGGACTAAAATGAAAACTTTAAAAATTTTTGGAGTCAATTTGTAATTTTTATAAAATTTGTTATAATTAAAATTGCAAAATAGTTCCAAACGGTAACAAAGTGTTTAATTTTTACTTTATATTTAAATTATTATAAGATATTAATGTGTATTTGATGAATATGTATATTTGAAAATGTATTTTTTAAGTAAACGACTCAACCAGTTGAACCAGTGACTCGAGCCTTTCACCGGGTCAATGGCCGGTCCGGTTTTTTGTGCTAGGGCTTAATGTTTAAAGTAAAGAGAATTTTGGTCCCAAAAAAAATCGAAAGAGAGAAGCTGGAAGGAGAACAAAACACCCACAACCATGGCTGCCATCACCAGATGCGCCTTCATCGCCGCCGCCAACAGCCTCCTCTCGACGCTAATAAGCCATTGCAGAAACCCAGTATCATTATCCTCTGCCTCCTCCGTCAATGTCATCGTCCTCTTCTGGTTACTTCTTTTTTTTTTCAGATCTAACGATTTTAGGCGATTTCATAAATGCGGCGTTTACAACGGGGTCGTTTCAGATCGTCATAGTGACATTGGAACATGAGTTTGCTGAGACTTGGACCGAAATTGAAATTAAAGAGAGCGAGATTCAAATCGGCGAATCCGTTCTTACAGGCTTCGATGTTTGTATAGGCGGTGTTGAGTCTAAATGTTGATGATAATTGAACAAGAAGCATGTGGATGACACAAATATGCAGTAAAATTAGTGGGTTGTGAGTAAGTAGTGTTATCTATCTTGCCGCCATGGTTGTGGGTCTTTTTCTTTCATTGAAGCATTGAGATTCAGTAATTGCAAAACATTAAAAAAAAAAGAAAAAGAAAAAACATGATTTGGCAAATTAAGGTGAGGTGGCTTTTAATAGGATGAGTTGGCTAAATTAAAGAAATGGTGAGTCAGCATTCTGTTAAATATTTAACAGAGTTTAAATATAAGGAGGTTTTTTGCACAAAATTTAAAGTTTAGGGTCTAATTTATGCATTTTTGAAGTTCAGTGAGGTAATCCACAAATACCCCAAAGTTCAAGGGGGTTATTTGCATTTTGGCCATTAATTAATGACTGATTAGTTAAAAATAAATAATAATTAAAAGAAAACAAAAATGGTGTGGGTGGGTTTCGATTTTCGAAAACCTCGAAAGGCTTCCCAGAAGTAAAAGCAGATTCGAGGTCGCTGTTGTTGTTAAAGTTCAGCATCTCCAGGTGTTGGGTCCAAAAATAATAACGAGCTTTTAATTTCAATAACTTCTCTGTATAAATTTGATTTAATATTATACGACCAAAACAAATGAAAAAGAAAACATCAAACCTTATTAATTCAATTTTTATAATGAAAAAGACTTAGGTAATGTTCCTTATATTTTTGTTATAAGATTTCTCAATAAGCATTTGACACGTGATAAAAATTTGATGTATGACCAATCATGGTAGAGAGAGATTATTAAACACACCTTTTCACATGACCAATCATAAAAGAGAGAGAATATAAATTAAGTTTTTGATTGAAAGAACCTTATAGCAAAAGATATGATGAACCTTACCTGAGTTTTTCCTTTTATAATTTCACCTTAATCGATCTTCCATTTTCTCCAATGGCAGCGCATATGAGGGAATATAACATATTTCCAAAGAATTTTGTAGAAAAAAATAGTTAATTCTTAATTCTTAATAAACGTAATTGCATAGCCATCTCAATTTCTCAAACATAACACGGCGAACTTATTTTGTTCCATTTTTTCCAGCCACAGGTTAGTTAACTTTCAATATCTTGTTGTCTCCATCACAATTCTCATACACACAGATACCATATACCTCTTTTATTTCGTCCTCTGTTTTATAATTAAATAATAATTATTGTCAAAACCTTATTTTGGTTCTTAGACACTATAGACCTAAAATTATTATTTTTATTCTGTTTTGATCTTTAAATCTTTTTCACATATTTTACTGTTAGTCTCAAACTTGTTTTACTGTTAGAGTGTTAGACACTTGTTTTAAATAATTTCTTTATTAGTATATGTATCATAATAAATGATATTAGAGAAATTTTTTTTTAAAAAAAAATCAACATAAAATTGTCTATATTGTTGGAATTTTTTTCATATTAGTAAGTTTAGATGTTGAAATTACTATTTTAGATATTGAGTTATTTTGTAGCAAAGCTTAAATGATATATTTGACAATCATATGTTTGATTAGCCTATAAGATGTTATACTTATTTGGCCAAAGTCTTATTTTGGTCCTCCAGTTATGCTCAGTGTTCCAAATTGGTCCCCCAGTTATTTTTTGTTCCATATTAGTCCCCCAGTTATGCAAAACTTGGCAAAGTTTGTCTCTCTAACAGTTTCCATCCATTTTTCTGTTAGAAAAAAGACAAAATTGATTTTTAACTCCTAAAAGTTTATATTTTTTTACATCAAGGACCTTTTTCTCTATAATAGAACCAAAATGTAAAAAATAAGAAATGACTAGGGGTTTTATTTTATTTCACCCAAAAAAAACCTCTCTCTCGGCTCTCTCTCCACACCGTCAAATATGTTTGCAACGGCCGATCGGAATCACGACGGCCCCGGCTCCGGCGACGATGAGCTTAACCTGAAAGATACAGAGCTCACACTCAGCCTTCCTGGTGCCAAAGCCGGCACAAAACGTGGCTTCTCGGAGACCGTCGATCTCAATCTTGGCGGAAAAATTCGAAACAAAGACGGCGCGTCATCGTCGACAATGGAAAAAATCTGAATCGATGCGAGGAAGAATGCGAGAAGGCGAAGAAGGCCGAAGAGCTCTAAGATAAATTGTTGGAAACGGTCAAAAATACCATTTTCTAGATTTCAAAGCTCAACCAAGCACAATAAGACCCATCATCAGAAATCTCACCGGAGGGTGTCTGTTTTGTTTCAAATTTTTGCCTCAACACCATCAGAAAACCTAAGGGTAATTTGTTTTTTTTTTCTCTACTTGTTCTGTATAAGACCTTTTTTTTCTAGTCACCCAAAACTCAGTTACTGGGTACTTTTTATGTTCATACCCAAGCAAAACCCTTCAAAATCCCCAAAATTCAGCCGCTAAACAAGAAGCATAAGGTAGTAGCATTTCAGAGTTTCAGAGTTCAGACAAAAGTAAACGCATAACAATTCAGAAATCAGAATCGTTACCTCTGTGTGTGTGTGTGAGCTTCAAATTTAGCTTCAATGAAACGAAATCCTGTGGTGAAAATGCCTCGCCGTCTCCTCGAGGTTTTTTTGGGTGAAATAAAATAAAACCCCTAGTCATTTCTTCTTTCTTACATTTTGGTTCTATTATAGAGAAAAAGGTCCTTGATGTAAAAAATTTAAACTTTTAGGAGTTAAAAATCAATTTTGTCTTTTTTTCTAACAGAAAAATGGATGGAAACTGTTAGAGGGACCAACTTTGTCAAGTTTTGCGTAACTGAGGGACTAATATGGAACGAAAAATAACTGGGGGACCAATTTGGAACACTGAGCATAACTGGGGGACCAAAATAGGACTTTGGCCTACTTATTTTAAATTTGAATTTTGAATTAGAAGCATATCAAATATTTGATAACAAAGATATCTCTTTAGAGATTTTCCTCTATTTGTTAAAACCTTATTTATATAAGGGTTTTTCTCGGCTAAACATGATAACCCTAAAGTGCGTAACCCTATGGGATCATATAGGTTGAAGCTTCTCTTTCCCAAGTTTGGCGATAATTTATTTATTGCTCCCAATTTTTTAAGAATTCGTTATTTATATAATTTGTTTAATCCCTAACTTTCTTTGATTTAATTTATAATTAAAATAAATATTTTTTTCTCTAAACCAACAACACCCTTATTATTATGACATATCTAAAAAATAAATTGTTTATAGATAACAACAAAAATTAGACTGAATTACATATTATATTCAAATAGAACGAACAAAAAAAATGAAGGACCAAAATAAAATCTGGCGTATAGTTCAAAAACCAAAATGAGATTTTGACGGTTAATTATTTTGACAGCGGTCGGTCTATATATTATATTTTATATTTTGTTTAAAGGAGATAATACGAAATTACAGCCGCACATCTTAGAATACCATGCGATTGAGGCCTAAGGGTTAGCGTGTTATTCTGAAATATTTAACACATACATACATTGATTCATACTCACACATACATTCATGAAAATCATTATCTAGGCTTTCTCTGTTTGTTAGCAAAGACGACGCTTCTCTATTCTATGGAACACCTCTCTCTATTGAAATCTGGCTTCGCATAGGTTAGATCTCTCTCTCTCTTCCTTCTTTTTTCCCGTTTCTGTAAACAAAATAAAGTTTATATTTTTATCCATGGATCCTTTGTCTTCTATTTAACTTTGTGATTGCTAGCTGTCGAAGTTAATGTTTTTCTCGTTGTTTTGGCTTTTGACAATCCCTTGTTTCTGCGTGCTGATGATGAAAAGTTTGTTTTCAAATTGAGCCGCATCCGGAGATGTGGGCGGCTGTTTGCATTAAAATCATCTGTTTTGGCTTCTTATCTTCTTATCAGAAAATGAGTTTACAGCTGGATTCGTTTGAATGCAATAGTATCAGCCTCATGTTGGTTTGGAAGGTTTATATCTATTGAACCTTTCTAGATTACTCTTCTTGTTATTATACTTCGGGTATTTTAAAATTGTTAGTTAAATGAATAGACAGACACCCATGAGGTTCTTCTTTCACGTTTCCATGGTTTCTGAGATTGATTTGGTTCAGTTTCTTTTAGAATTCTAGACTCGAGGACCTTTTTTGTCCTGTTCTCTGCATTTCTTTTGATTGTTTATAAGTATTTTTAAAGAACTATCCAAGTTGAAAAAGAAAAAAACGGGTTTAGACTTCATTTTTTGGCCTCAATTTGGAATCAAAATTATCCATTGTTATATTTGTTGATGTCGTTTTTGTGATTGTTGTTGGTAAATGGAACTCTGGATGCATACCAAATAATCTCACCCTTGATCTTCATTTTTAAATTTACCAGGCATACATCTCTTATGTACAATTTTGTCTGTGTTCTACTAGTTGAAAAGGAATTTCTTTCACTCTGGCCGCTTCAAAACAGTCAAACTATTCTCGCACCTCTAGGAGGGTGTGGGGTGATGATGAGCGAGTGATTTTGCTTTGTGTTTTACGGAGGTCAAGATCATCTGACATATGGAGATTGTGCCGTGTCTCGGTGGGCTTGACGCTTGATTATGGCTAAGGTTATCTGTTCTTGTGTCTCCATAAGCTCTTCAATAGTCTTCCACTGAGTATACAAGTTAAGGATCTTGGATTCAGCTTCTGGAACGTTGATGAGCAGCATAGATTGTCATTGAAATTGTATTTCTGCGTGGAAGAAAGTTAGGCGTTTAGATGTAATTCTCAACTCCTTTGCCGTGATGTTTAGGTTTTCTTGTTTTTCAACCGATCTTCATAAGCAGCCAAAGGTAAGTCGAATATGCAATGCCCTATAAGCAGGAAGTTACACAACTTATGTCATATGGCTATTTTCTGACTTATGCTTCCGTTTTTCAATCAGAGAATAGTTCAACCTTCTATTGAAGCAATGGCAAAGACTCTACAAGATGGTTCCAAAAGTCAAGCCTCTAAAGACAATGGTATGCTTGCAGGCTCAACCCCCTTAATGTCAAGTACACAAGAAGGTAAGCAATTGAGTATCATTAATAATGATGGGAGCAGTTTGACTTCTTGGAGGTCAGAGGATCTTAAAATCAAGTCAGAGAATGAATTTGACAATGAAGTTCACCATACTGGGCGTCTCAGGAAATGTCATTCGGTGGAAAACGGATTTTACCAAGAGGGGAACCTTTATGCTGATAACTTGACTGAGGATTATACAGATCCTGTATCAATTTTCGATTGTAGAATGGATAAAGATGCAAATCCAGCTGATAAGGGCACAAAAAATTACTCAGAGATTTATGTCCGTTCGGATCTTGGAAATAATGGTCCACTTTTTACAATAGGAGATCCTACACCTTTAGATAAAGATGCCCTAGAAAATTCTGATTCTCCATTGATCAGTGTATGTGCTTGTGAGGACCATACTTCTGGGCCAAGTACCCCAAGGATGCAAAAGTCACGTTCTTTTCCAAATTTTATGGCTTCAACACTTTCTTCAGGAATAGATTCTTTTGAACGTGCAGCTCCATTGTCCAGATCTTCTGATGATCTTCAGGTTTTAAGCATGAAATTGAAAGGTAAAGGCATTGATGAGTCTGATGATCAAGTTTCAAGAGATAACATGAGAAAAACTGAAGAAAATCATATGGATGGTTCCTTTGAAGATGGTTATGATGGTCATCCTCTTTCTGGTTTAGCAAGAGACTGGGTAATGCCAGCTACAAATGACATAAGTGCTACTATAACCCTTGAAGGAGAGTCCTCCACTCAACACTTGGATGATTTGCCTAACAAGGATTTTAGGATAAAGCGTATCAATGATTGGGTCACAGGATTGGAACATTGTGGACCTTTGGAGGAGACAAATGAATCATCCGATTTTGTTGATCCCTCAAATGGAGATTTTATTAGCACCCCAGATGGTGTGTCTGCTGCCCGTGTGGATGGTAATGTCACACCTGGCATGGAAGCTGCTAAAAGATATATATCTTCTCTCAGTCCTAATGCCACTGCTGCACATCTAGCTAATTACGGGTTGGTTGTGATCCCACTTCTTAGTGTGTTTACATCTCTGAAGGTGCTCAACATGTCTGGAAATGCCATCGGTAAATGACGTTTTTTCCTCACTTTTGATTCTTAAACTCATTACCATTGTCATGACAGTTCGGATCTTTTGAATTTGACTCCTCTAAATCTCTCAGTAATGATTGGTTTCTTGTATAGGAAGGCAATAAAACAACTAATTATAGAAAAATTCAGAAGAATTAATTACAAAGAATCCGAATTTTTGTCTTGAAGTTCAACATAGCTGTATTGCCTTTTCCTCGGTAGTGATCTATTTTAATAATCTTTCAGTGAGGATAACTGCGGGTGCTCTTCCTCGAGGACTTCATGTTTTGAATTTGTCAAAGAACAATATATCGACCATCGAGGGACTTCGTGAACTCACGCGACTCCGTGTTTTAGACCTGAGCTACAATCGTATATTGAGAATTGGACATGGTAAGACGAATTCTGGATATAGTGTTTATAAATATTTCTAATGCTAGTTACTCTGACATTCAGATTTTGATTTTTGATGTCTCCATTTTTTCTGTATTTTGTGTTTCTTTCTTTTCCCCCACAATTTCAAAGGCCTAGCCTCTTGTTCATCTCTAAAGGAGCTGTACCTGGCCGGAAACAAGATCAGTGAAGTAGAGGGTCTGCACCGTCTATTGAAGCTCAGTGTCTTGGATCTCCGATTCAACAAAATATCAACAGCCAAATGTCTTGGTCAGCTTGCAGCTAACTATAACTCCTTGCAAGCTATCAGCTTGGAAGGAAACCCAGCTCAGAAAAACGTTGGAAATGAACAACTGAAGAAGTATCTGCAAGGCCTTCTTCCCAATCTCGCTTACTATAACCGGCAGCCTATGAAAGCCAGCGGCTTGAAGGATGGTGCAGATCGTTCAGTCCGTTTAGGCATCAATTCCCATCAGTTTGATCGAAGTCGATCAGATCACAAGAGCAAAAGGAAGGGAAGCCATGGAGTATCGGCTCGGAGGCCATCAACCTCATTCACTCTTGCTCGCAACATTCAAACTGTGGAAGCACCAAAGCAGTCCAAGGGAAGGCAGGGTCAGCTGCCACCAGCTGGAGGAGCTAAGGTCTCAACTCAAAGCCGCCATCAGTTTGATGTCGTCGGCAAATTGTTGAACCTAAAACAAGGTCTCTCAATTCGCAAGAGTCGCAGTGAGGGAAATATGGGACCTTTATGAGATGATTCTCAACTGTAGTGTTGCTTTGTTCTTGCCTAGCTTGAAGTATCCTTCTGATTACGTTTGAAGTTGAACTATTGTTTGCTGTGGTAGCTTTGTTGAACATCTTTGTTATAACGTCTTCTCCAGTCCTCCTTTCAAAACATCACGACAATTTGGTCTTTCGAAAAGTTTATGATGCAACCTTAGAAAATAATCACGATGTTTGTATAATGTAGATCAGGTTAATAAAATGTTTAATATTTTCCATTTATCAGGTTCGTCATACTACAATGGAGGGATGAGATTTTTCTTTCTCTAATAATTGGTGAACCGAAAGAATAAAACAAGGTATCCAAGCTCACTGGCTCAGCTTACCTTTTCCTTTCTTACAAAATCTTAGGAGTTATAATCCAACTTCAGAATATACTAGCAATTAGAAATTATTTACTCACAAGTCACAAAGAACCACCAGCGAAAACCTAACCCGAAATCCCTATTGCGAAATTCAGAAGCAAATACATTCCTATGCTACAGAGCACCATTAAAAAAAATCAGAAAGTATTTCACTTTTTCTTTTATAATGGCCAAGCCCGCTTGAAAGGAGGGTTAAAATTAAAGGGGGCAAAATACTAGGTGAACCACTTCTAATAATGAAATTAAGTGAATTTGTGAAATCGCGTTGATTTTCCTTTTATCACTCATCCAAGTCCACTTCATTTATGAGTCAAATAGATACAATGACCCTGCTGTACTGAGACCGTAAAATGAAAATTGATATTTACATCACAGAGCTTCAACTCACATATAAGAGTTTAAATGATAACAAACTATAATAAGCCAAAGTACATATTGCCAAAATCTAACTAGCGTCACTGAAGTGCATCAAGTCTACATCCTAAGGAAATCTACAACCTTATGCTTGAGGTTTTTGATATTTCAACCAAAAGTATGAAATTTTACAATTGTGTAGCTTAAATACACTTAGGCCTTAGCATTTAAAGAGGAAACATGGAATACCACTCCCCCAAACCCTCAATTCTCCCGCAGCAGGGGAAAAGAGCAGTAAAGTCTGTACCCGTTACCTATTTTGCTACATATGACGACAGAAAGGTCAAGGGGAGTCAATAACAGCCAAACAAATAGCATCTGTTATTTATGCAGGAGTTATTTATGCATTCCCAGAGTCAAGCATAATATTGACGTAACTCTGTTCCATCATTAAGCATCTGTTAACATATGAAAAGATAATTAGGTTCAGCAAGAATACTCAAACTTTAATAGTATACATGCTCATAAGTAACAGATATAGTCAAACGATGTTGTGACAGAATTTCATGAGTGCTTTGGTGAGATAGCAATAAAATGAATTATTTCTGGTAGCAATGTATGAATTATAGTTGTACAGGTGTACGAGTAATACGAAGACATCCTCACAATTCCACCATCAAAATCGAGAAGATTCCATGCAAAATGTTACTCCAAAAACCCAAAGGAACATTATTAAGCATGTATATAAACATGTAAAAAGCAGTATACATTTATGAGTTTGCATACAAAATGAGAAAGAGGAAGAGACAACATATATCTTACCTCAAAATTCTTGCAACCACCAAAAACTCAAGCAGGTTATTGTTTGAGAGATAAGTATGAAATGGTAAGTTAATAAACAAGCCAACAAGTTATGCAAAAAGTGAATAAGACTATGACAGCACTTTGCTATATTATTCATCCATAAAACATTTTAGTATTATAGCATACGCAAAACCAATGCTATGCTGAAGATAAAATATATTAGTAAATACACACCAAGAAGACCAACAAAATATCTTATTTATTTGTGTTTTTTTCCTAGCAGCGAATAAATACAATAAATTCTAAAGGCCAGATCACGTCCTGAAAATTCGCACTAATTATAAAAAAATCGACTCGGTAATTTATGTGTTTGTCCTCGGCTCGTTAATAAAAGATATGATAGAAGATTTTTTGAAAAGCCAATAACAACATAGTGTTGTAAAATACATACTACAATTTTTTTTTTCCCGGAAATCTTGATGGCAAAGATAACTCTGCCTGTGCTAGGCAGTCGAGAGTTGGTAAAACTTTGTCTAATCTTTATGAATATGAATCTTGATGGCGAAGATATAAAAATTGTGCCTAATTTTTCTCTTTCAATTATATTGCACTCATCCTTCATCCTCCTACTTTAGAGAGCCAAATACAGAAATTCAAATCCTCATAACATAAGAACAACATTTCTACTCGAGTTCCTGAATCCTCAATACCAAATGGTAGTGAAAGACTCAGAGTCATATGGAACAATGATGATAAGTTACTCAGAATTTTTTTCTTGAAAGAAAAATATTAGGAAAGTTAAAGGCCAAACCTCTGTGCTCATCTGATCCATCATGGTACTCATGCTCCTCCTCAGGCACTGGGTAAAGCTGAACCTCTTCCCCAACGATTCCTTTGTCGCCGGCCTTACCGCCGTCTCCGGCGCCGGCGCCATCCTTGTCGTCTGGGTACCTCACAACCACAACAGGACAAACACAATGGTGAACACAATAGTCACTAACACTGCCAAGCCTACCCTTGGTGGTCCTCTTGGTGGCTCCAAACCCTCGGCTTCCCATAATGACGGCGCTAAGTCCCAATCTCTCAACCTCCAAGCATAGCCGTTCCTTCATGTCATGGTCTTTAACAATGTGAATCTTGAAGGGGATTTGAGCATCAAGGAGTGGCTGAGCCAAGTCGCTGGCCTTGGCAGTCGTGAAATTATCGAAATCCTCTTCCAATTTCTGCTGCGACTCCTCGGAGGCGGTGCCGTTTAGGTTAATATCGCCGGAACCCCAATCGGCGCCGTAGAGAGCGCTCATCGGACGGACGTGAAGGAGGATGACGGCGTCGCCGGGGCGGAGATAGTTCTGAGAAGCCCATCGGACGGCGTAAGCACTCTCGTCGCTGAGATCAACGGCGATCGCGATCTTGCGAGGCGAGCCAGAAGTGGATGGAGACGTGAGGAGAAAGGAAGGAGACGAGGGTTGCATGTGTGGGGAAGAAGAAGAAGAAGAAAGCGTCGTCGGAACCGGACGATCCGGTTCAGAGTGAGCCGATGATTGCGGGTTCATGCCGGCCGGCGAAGGCGTAATCACCGGAAAGAGAAGAATTGGGGAGTCAATGCAACAAGATTTCAGAAGTTGCTTGGAGAAATCGAAACGAGAATCAAGTCGCTCACAGCTTTCTTTCTTTCTTACTTCATTCGGATTTAGCTTTATTATTTTATGGCCAAAATGCTCTTTTGGTCCCATAACTTTGGAAAAAGATCTCAATTTGTTCCCATAATTTTTTTTTGTTGCAATTTTAGTCCTATGACTTCTGAAAACATCTCACCATTGGTCCCAAACTGATTTCAATTCATTTTCTACCATTAGAGATGATCTGACATACTGAGTTGAATGATGACGTGACAAATATGAGTGAAGTGGATTTAACGGCAGATAATGGATGGAAATCAGCTTGAGACCAACGGTGAGACGTTTTCAAAATTTATGGGACTAAAATTGCAACAAAAAAAATTATGGGACCAAATTGAGACCTTCGCTAAAGTTATAGGACCAAAAGTTCACTTTAGCCTTTTTTTTATTTAGCTTTATTAATTATTCTTATTATAATACTCTATTTCTCAGGTTCACACTAGTACACTACCCTCCTCCTAATTCATTAACTGGTTGGAACTTGGAACTTATCCATTAATTAAAAATCGTAGACTCAATTTCTGATTTTAGGAAAACAATAATTTCAAATCTTTAAATCAGTCGCTTCATTCCTTAAGTGCTCTTTGCAATTTCCATCAAATATTTTATCCATTAAAGTAATTATAAATCAACCATCTTTGATATCATTTAAATAAAATTTTAATTTAAGATCTTATAAGAAGAGACTCTCTTAATATAACAAAGTGTAATGCAAATTAAATTCAGATTAATCAAAACAAAATTCTGAATCCCAAATGAACAACAAAAAAATTCAACGGTTTTTTTCACGGAAAAAAAAAGATACTTTTTTTTCCGAAAAAAAGAAATACTTTAATACTCTAATTATTTGGGAAAGAAAAAAAAAGCAACTTTATTCTTAGAGGGGTGGTCTTTTAATGTCTACAGAAGGGGTAAATCAGTCATTTGACGTGTATAGATTGCTGTGTTTGGATTAGTCTTGTTTGTTGTCAGAAACGCCAACTCATTGGCAATTAGATTCTTAATAACCCATTCTTATCCTTAATCTTATTATTTCATGCTTAACCTCTATGTCTTTACATGCATAACCCCTTGGCTCTCGTTGATTGAAGGAATAATGTTTACATGAAAACAAAATAAAGATTAAAGAATAGCAAGAAACAAAACATAAGTTTGATTCAGTAGTTCTCTAATCATGGGTGGGTGGTCTCCATACAAAGAGGTTTTAATTTCTGATATGTATGTTAAAGACGACAAGTGTTGTTGTGGACAAAGGAAATAATCCCTCAAAAAGTAAACGTTGGAATAATCAAATTAAAGAGATGGTGAGAAAATCAAAGAAGTGGGGCTTAGAGAGTTGGGTTGGGTCAATTCATGGACATCAATTCAATATTTCAATTACAATATTACATGGAGATGAGTCACAGATTCAGGGGATTTTCTTCTTCTGATGATATTACTGTCAAAGTTACAATCAGAGAGCTGTATTCAGCTCATCTGTGTTGTTTTTTGTATTTACTGAAACATCAATTAAATGATGATGGAGATTGGAGAGTGGAGACGAGTGTTGAACTATAATTCTTAATTTGGATTATACGAGAGAGGAGTCATATATAGAGATAGAGCCATGTAGCCTAATCAATGTAAGAAAATAACGCTATATATAGTGATGTAACTTGAAGGCGTAAGCTGGATAGTGATTACACAATTCGCCATTATATTTTCTTTACGTGTTCGATTGTTTTGATGTTCTTATGTTTTAACTTACATGGACGGTGGACATTATTCCCAAACCAAAAACTTGGACCGGAATTTGTATATATCATCAATATGAAATATTGAAATCTATTTAATATTCACTGTGTCTTACATATATATACGCGGTTGGTTTTTTAATCACTACTTTACAACTAATTAGTAAAAGCATTCACTGAAAATTTATTTTTTAGTTTCTAAATTTATATTAAGTCAATGAATTAGTTCTTAAATAATCAAAATATATAATTTGATTTCAAAAGTATCACAGTCATCAATAATTTAGTTTTTGGATCAAATATAGAAACAAAAAAAATACAAATTTAGTGATAAAAAAATATAAATTTAATATAAATTCAGAGACAAAAAAAAGTACAAAATCAATTTAAATTTACAGATCAAATCGTTGATAATTGAAATATTTCAAATATCAAATTATATATTTTAATTATTCAAAGGATAATTTGTTAAACAACAACTAGTTAGCCATAGTAGTTAAGGAAAACCCTAGCGGTGCCGCTATGCTCTCTCCTCTGCAAGAGTCTCCCTTTCGATCCTTTATGAGAGTATGTCTTTCTCTCTCCACTTTGAGAGCTTCTTGGTTAGGGTGGGTGATGGTGGATCGTATGGACGCTCGAGTCAACGCTATTTCAGAGATGGATGAGGACGATGGTGGAGATGACAGCGCGATGGATGAGGAAGAAGTGGAGGATTCACAAGTTTGGAAGTGTTTCAATGTTGGATGACAGCGTAGTGTTTCGACTATTTGGATTTCCTTCGGAGGGGTTCAGCGTGAAGCTTGGCGAGGTCTTGGCGTTTGAGGATCCGTTGGGGGAAGGAAGATTCACAAGTTGTTTTTGCTAAGGTGAGTGTCCTAATTACTAATATGGATAAATTGATTTTCATTAGTATGCTCTTTCCTAGAGCTATTCTTGATAGATTTTGCAAATTTGCCAAGTTCGTTAGTAAATTAGTGCACGATCTGAGTATGTATATCGACTACGAGGCTAGAGATGAGAAATCGAATTTTGGAACCTACTGGTTGGATACAGAGAAGGTTAGAAGTGTGGAAAAGATTTTAGTGGTTGAAGCTGAGGACTATGATGAAATTTGGTGAGTTTGAAGGAGTTAATTAATATGGTGGGTTCACGAGCTTATGCTTTCATAGTAGGATGCTGAAAATGGTGCTGGTGGCTGGCCTTCAACACCCACTAGGGTGCCATGACTGTTTTTATCTGCAGAAATTTGGGAGTTCCTCTAATTTTTAGATACTTGCGAGAGAGATGGAAAAATCTCTTTAATTTTCTTTTGGTGACTAACTGTTGTCTTGGTTTTTTGTTGCTTCGATTCGTAACAAGGCTACTGTTTAGGTAGCTAAGAAAGTCGCTTTGAATATGTGCCCCTTTGGTTGGGTGGTTAGACCCCATCTTCACTGGCTAAGATCTTGTCTAAAGGTTTTGACTTTTGGTTGTTGTGGTTGCTGTGTTTTTAGAGCTTAATATGGCGTGGGCTGATGTGCTGTGCTACTTTTTGTTATTTGTTGTGTTTTTGCCCGTGTTATGAGTTTTACAATCTTTACTATGTTTTGTTCTTTATTTTTTTGCATATGCGCTATTTGTTCTCTTGAGTTTTTCTACTTTGGTATTTGTTAGTGTCTTTGGGCTGTTTTGGTGTTGAATCAATTCTGTTTTGACCAAAAAAATAAATAAATAAATAAAAGTAATTTGTTAACTTAGTATAAATTTAAGAATGAAATAACACAATTTGTTTTGGTGAAAGTGAAAAGGAAAATAGACGAACAAAAGGGTGGCAACTGTCAATTGAGATCACACGAAAAGGGGATAAAAGACAATTGGATTAGATAGATGTATATGTCAAATGATTAAATTGAAGGGTAAATTGCAATTTGGTACCCTGTGGTTATGGGCGGTTCCCCTTTGGTACCCTGAAAGAAAAATTTTTGCATTGTGGTACCCCGTGGTTTGCTCCGTTAGCGATTTGGTACCCTGAGGTTTTTTTCTGTTAGGATTTAACGGCAAATGTTAGTTAAAATGTCAAAAATCTCCCAAAAAGTCTTCTCTTATGCGTTTAAGTCCTTTCCCTTTACTAAAAGGGATCAAAACATAAAGAATTAATTATAAAAGGGTCTTTAGAATTCTAATATTATAGATTTTTCTCCTTTTCATAAGATTTCTTTTGAATAGGTCCTTATTTAATTACACTTTAATCCCAAAAGTTTATGATCTTTATCAAAATAGTCCTTAGAACCTCAAAAGACAAATGAGCATCTATGATTTATCAAAAAATCCCTATATTCAACTACAATTTTCATTCTAGTACACTACAAACAAATCAAAACCCCCAAATTTTTCCAAAATCAAGCCCCAAAAATCAAAAATCCTCTCAACAACAAAATCAACATCATCAACATTATTATGCGACATATCAGCATTATTATTTAAAAATAAAAAAAAAAGTTTGTGTGTTGTCAAATAGGTCCCTGGCTTCAAATTTTATCCCATTATTTTCAATTCCTCCTCTTTTTCATCATCTTCATTCATTTTAATCCCAAATCCTCAAAATAAAATTTTAAAGTGTCCCAAAACTCTTTCAAACATTTCAATTTAGTCCATGATGCTGTGATTGAAGAATGGGTTCTTTTTTATTCTTGGGAAAATTTTGTTTTAAATTCTAATTTATTCATTTTTTTCTTTCATTTTGGTCCTGTCATAAAAAGAAAGGACCTTAATTCAAAAAAGGCCAAAGTCCTATTTTGGTCCTCCAGTTATGTTTAGTGTTCCAAATTGGTCCCCCAGTTATTTTTCGTTCCATATTGGTCCCCCAGTTATGCAAAACTTGGCAAAGTTGGTCCCTCTAACAGTTTCCATCCATTTTTCCCTTAAAAAAAAAGATAAAATTGATTTTTAACTCCTACAAGTTTAAATTTTTTACATCAAAGACATTTTTCTCTATAATAGGACCAAAATGTAAGAAATAAAAAATAACTTGGGAGTTTTAGTTTATTTCAAAAAAAAAAACTCTCTCTCTCTCTCGTCATCACTGCCATTCCCACCGGAGCAGGTCCCAGCGTCCGAGTTTCCGCCCCCGCCGGCGGCGTCCTCGGCGGTTCTGGAGTACCAAAATCATTCCTTTGAGTTCCACCTACGACCATCAATTTCCTCGCAGCAAATCAATCTCGAGCTTGGATTTACGAAATCCTCCACACCAACAGTACCACCCCCTATTCTTATCCGACACTCCAATTCAACCGCTGATAACGACGACGACGGAAAAGAGGCAGCAGAAGAGCGCGACGTCGTCGTCTCAGCAGGAAGAGGATCAACAACCTCAAGCGACGAAGCCAGATTCGCACTGATACGCAGCGTTTCGCGAACTAGAGCGCGGGCATCAATGGAAGAAGGGTTAGGCGAATGCTTCAGATTAATGGGAGCCATGTGAAGAGAAATGGAATGGGATGGAACCAAAATGGAAATTTTACGAATTGGGGGAAATGGGGAATCAGATTTATAGAAGAAAATGAGAAATGGCTAGGGCATGAATTTCATCGAAGGCGAATTGGTGTTTTTTTTTCTGATTTTGAAGAGCGATCAGATTCAGAAGGAGAAGGAAGGAAGGAAGAAGGGAAGGAGATGGTTTACATACAACCAGGGAACTAGGTGGAGTGAAGTGTGTACTACATCCACATGCACATTCAAAAGCACATGGATTGGTCGTTAAGCCCTGTTACCCAAATAAATTTGACGCCGGGACCTGCTCCGGTGGGAATGGAGAGAGAGAGAGAGAGAGAGAGAGGATGTCGAGGGGAGGGAGAGATTATTATTTTTTTTTGTGAAATAAACTAAAACCCCAAGTTATTTCTTATTTCTTACATTTTGGTCCTATCATAGAGAAAAAGGTCCTTGATGTAAAAAATTTAAACTTTTAGGAATTAAAAATCAATTTTGTCTTTTTTTTTAACTGAAAAATGGATGGAAACAGTTAGAGGGACCAACTTTGTCAAATTTTGCATAACTGGGGGACCAATATGGAACGAAAAATAACTGAGGGACCAATTTGGAACACTGAACATAACTGAGGGACCAAAATAGGACTTTAGCCTTCAAAAAAATTAAACTTTTAGGGAATGTAACCATTTTTTCTTTTATTTAACGAAAAAATTGGATGAGGGACTAACCGTGAAATTTTTTAGAAATTTGAAGGACCAAAACAGAACTTTGAGCAAGCTTGAAGGATCAAAATAAGATTTTAACCTAAATTTTTTATAAAGTTACTATTATACCCTCACTTATGTGGCACATAAGGGTGCTATTTGCACAAATTGAAAACTCAAGGGTGCTATTTGCACAAATTGCACAAATTTAGTAAAGGGAAAGGACTTAAACGCATAAAAGAAGACTTTTTGGGAGATTTTTGACATTTTAACTAACATTTGCCGTTAAATCCTAACAGAAAAAAACCTCAGGGTACCAAATCGCTAACGGAGCAAACCACGGGGTACCACAATGCAAAAATTTTTCTTTCAGGGTACCAAAGGGGAACCGCCCCTAACCACAGGGTACCAAATTGCAATTTACCCTAAATTGAATCTATTCACCAAATTGTGGATGGTTTGGCATTACACTCATACACTGTAGTGCTACCTAACAAGCATGGACACTTCATTTTGAGGGCGTGTCGCCGTGTCGGACACGTGTCAGTGTCCGACACCCGTACGACACCGACACGACACATATTGATAAATTTTAAAATATAAATCAATTTTTTGTGACTTTAACATGATATATAAGAGAATACATATGACATATATTATGAATAAAACTTGTAATTTTTAAATTTTTCATAAAAAATTATGAATATTTAATTATTTATATATATAAATATATGGCGTGTCGTGTCGCGTAATTTTGAGAGTTTAGCGTGTCGCTGTGTCCGTGTCCGTGTTGTGTCCCGTATCCGTGTCAGTGTCCATGCTTCCTAGATTGGTACAAAACAACATAGGCTTGGCCGCTTGGGTGTTGAGAATAAAGAGTCCAGTTAATGTCATTCACGTAAAAATCACTACCATTCTACCAACTACTCACCCCTTTTTTTCTCCTTTTTAACTTTCCATGTATTATGTGCCAAAAGTTCAGTTCTTCAGTGTATCAAAAAAAA